>VZSF01008968.1:588377-636766 GCA_013398295.1 Chionis minor | reverse complement strand
CCCGCCCTCTCCGCCGCGGCGGCCTGTGGCTGCCCGCCCGGGGCGCGCGGGGCTGCCCCGCCGGCGGTGGCGGCGGCGACCTGCTGTTGCCGGCAGTTTCCTGCCTCGCAGGGGTACGCCCGGTGGTGGCTGCCGGCTTCCCTCGGGGAAAGCGAATCTCTTCCGAACCAGCGTCCCGTTGTGGCCTCGATAAACCCTGCTGGGCGCCGCGGCCCTTCCTCACCGGGCAGGTGTAGCTGCGAGCTGGGTTTCCTCGCGCCTGTGAGGCCAAAGCTGGCTGTCAGAAGTACCACGGGTTATCGTAAGAAGTAGAACCGCTTCCCTCTCGGTTCACTGCCTGTGCACAAATGTAGTGCTTCGAGGTACTGCAGTGGTGACAGTACTGACGGCGACTTCTAACAGATGATGGAAAACCAGCAGAGCAGGCCAGCTGCCTGTCCAGAATAAGCTGTTTGCCAGAAAGCTCAAAACATCTTTGTGTGGCCAATGCTTTCATCCTTCGAATGCCTCCTTCCAGCTAGATATGATACTGGGGTCAAGCCTTTGTTTTCCCTGGTACCTCACGCATTCTCCGATAAGTACCAAGCTGTTACAGGATCAGAACTTCTCAGTTTGCTAGAATAATAAGTGTTAGCTTAAAATGCCATTTTCTGTTTGCTTTATATCTTATTTTGTCAGCATGCAACAAGCTATGTACTTGCTAAATATAGCGCATTGTGAAATTTATCTTCTATGGTACGTTGCACAGCAATTTAACAAGCGTTCTCTTTTAGCAAATTAGCACGTGTTGACTTGAAAGCGTGTCTCTGTGGCATTTTTTTGAAGCTCTGTTTTGAGATGAGCGTTTTAAGAGGAACATTAGGTACCATGAGTAAAATAGATACACAAAATTATCTTTCTTATTATATACGGATTAGTAAATAAACACATACTCTTTAAAATTACTTTTCCTACCAGCCCAAGCCAATTGTTTATAGAATTTCATGCTTTTTGTTCTGGTAGCCTAGAAACTCTTACAAAACCTTTCATTTCTTCAAAAGTAGTCACTAGTGTGAAATACACTAATATTTTTGCTCCTTTGAAGACTTGACCATTTTTCTATTGACTTGAAACCCAAGAGACTTCATCCCTTACTGTTTTGGGTATTCGTGTGTGGGGTTTTTTTTTTAATTAAGAGGCTTCAAAATACCAAGAATATTTTGAATTCAAACAGCATCCTCAGTTAGAAAGGTATGAATTTAGAACCTTAAATTATCAGCTTTTGTAGGTAGACAGGCTTCTGGCTCCCATATGAGGTTCATGTAAAAAGTATCGCTTGGAATCATCATTGTATTTTCAAAATTTCAGCATTAAAATATGTACATATATCACTTAGATATTTAATCCAACTCATACACAAATCAATAGAAAGCTTTCCGTCAACTTTTATGGGTGTTGATTCAGGCTCAATAAACAATTACTTGTAATTTTATGTCATTATGTCTTTGTCCCATACAGAATTTGAAGTTGGAAGGGTATTGTTCACATGTTGAGCTAGGTGTATCATATTTATTAAGAACTGGTTAACCAAATAATGGCAAACAAAAAGAAGAAATAAATACTCAGTTTATGAAGAGAGGTTACTATTACAGTTCCTCTGAATTCTGTGCTCTATGCTTTTTAGAATATTTTTTAGAATATTCCCAAGCAATGTTTTTAAGCTATCTGGAGGGGGGATTAATAACGAAGATAACTGCTATTCAGCATGAGCAAAACAATAAAGAGTTGTAAAAGGATATAATGAACTTGAGTGAATGTTAGAATGTCGAAGACATTCAAAGTTAGGGCTTTTCTCTTCCCAAGTTGTGACCCCTGAGCCCACAGGCCAACTTAACCGTACCCTCAAGCTGCCCCACCACGCTTCGGATGCAAATGTAGTTACCGCCCCGAGGGCCGAAAGCGTAAAAGACAGCCAAACAGACTAAGGGGAGATACTCGCCGGATCTATGGGTGGTGACTACCTGCTTGCGTTCTTTCTCTCCCTTTTCTTTCATACTTTCTTTCTTTCCCTCTACCTCAAGCACTCAAGTTGTTGTTAAGTAAATGGTTTTAGTGAGATTTCAGCATTTGGCCTCGTTTGTACCCCATGTGATATTCAGCATTTATATATCAGATCAGGGTGCTCCATTCATTGATATGTCTCTTTTAAGTTGAAAATTCTGTTTCCTACCTAACCTAGTCTTGTTTTACCTCAGAACCTAAATATGACAATGAAAAATGCCTACTTTTTAATGTAGTCACACATTACATTCCAAATGGGAATACAGGGATTGTGGGAAATCAATAATAAGAATGACATGAGACCTATTAAAACTGTGTCCAGTTATTTTAGCTTTTAATTTTTATTTTAATTATTATGTAATTAAATTTATTTAATTATTTTTAAGGATAACCAGGTCCAGCCCCTGACCATCTGTGACGGTGTGCTCCCCTCTCCCCAGGTACCAACCTGACCTTTGTCTCCTGCCCATGGCAGATCTAGTAATGATGGCTCCATCTGACTCAACATGGTTTTGGGGAGACCGATAGCAGTGCAGTAGCCAAGGGCTAACTTGACCAACGTACCCACCTAGCCACAATATGGGTACTGTGGTCATTATGTAAATATGACTATACGTCAATCATCTTACCCCCATGAATAGTGAACAGCCCAAGAGCCCTTTGAGCTCTCGTGCATGGCAGCGAGCTGCATGCCAGGATCTCCTCTTGAGTAGGGGCACGTCTCAAGGTTACTTCTTGAGATTCAGAGATTCCTTATGGCAACAGAGCCTCAGTAAGTGACTAATAGCATACTAAACTCTGAAATCTTAGCTAAGTGATATAAAGGATTCATTGTGTGTATATAATCATTTAGACATAAACCATTGACCAAATCCGGGACTAGGATTGGACCTAGCTGCACCTAGACTCCTCTCTGAGCATGAGTTTAGAAAACAAGGTCCTTTCTGAAATCTTGACTCAACAGAAGGGTCTCCCCAGCAGTTCTGTCTGACCCGGTCCTCTATTCAGTAAATAACCAAGTGTGCCTTTGCCATCAAATCTTGTTAAAACACTGTCACATTTACTATCAAATTTTGTTAAATCAGTGTTTTATATCAATAAATCTATTGCTGCTTCTCTCTACAACTGAAGTGCATCACTCCATCTGTGACACCATCTCTTGCACCAGTTACTTTGGAAGACATGTAAAATATGCATAATTATGCAGTGTTTTGTTAGAAGAACAATTTAAGACAATTCTTTTTCTTAATCACTGCAAGAGTTTTGAGACCTTTATCCATTTCACTCAAAACTGACAACTCCATGTTTGTGTCCCTTTAAAATTACTTCTAACTGTTTTGGTGCATTTTTAGCCTAACAGAGCCCAATAGCATGAAATTCTACTGCTTAAATGTTTTCAAAAAATCATAATGTATAACTCTACATTCCTACTTGAAAATTACAGGGATTTAAGAATATCAAATATTATGATACCAATATGTTTGGTGAGACCGAGGGCTTCTGTAATAACAGCTGTTTATGCACTGTATAATGAGACATGCATTAGCAAGCATGCAAGCCGAAATTGTAAAGTCTGATCGTCTAGAAGTGATCACCTTAAGGTGAATGGCCAGATTATCAGCTGTGTTTGGCAACTGCAGCTTCCTTTGATATCACCAGAGAAAAAAGCAAGTCAATGCCTTCCATCACATTCAACTCCAGTGATTATTACAGATGCTCAGGACCCACAGAGACAAGGGTATTGGTGGTAGATAAAACCCAATTTTAGGCATATACAGTTAAAAAAATCCACAATCTTCCTTTAAATTAAAGGCCTAGGATCCTAACCTTTAGTGATTTAATTAAAATAGTTGTTACTTTCTGCATAGTCACATACCATTTCATTAAGCATAAGACACAGGGTTTAGCTGAATATTTGTATTATTAAGGAACATATTGATTCAGATCATAATATACGGTCTGTGGGACAGTATTGAAAGTAAGCCCATTATTATGGTCTCCGAGTTATCCATTAGGAGGATTAAAGGAACCAGGACACTTCTTCCTGAGTCAAAATGGTATGTGCTTTCAGTCTGAAGAGTGATGTTAGTATCAAGGAGAACACATACACAGGCAACATCGGAAATCTTGCTGGCTCACAGCAGTCCTTGGGAAAAAAAAAAAAAAAAAGGCAACTGTTTAGAGGTCCAGAAAGTCATTTAGCTGATTTCTGATGGGGGATGAGTTAGAAGAAAGTTTCAGTAGCTTCTTGTGTCTTCAGTTACTCTGTGAGGAAATAACGCATTCAATGATGCTTCAGGCACGCAGTGAGTTCACACTGATGCCGTATTTCCAGGGCACTCACACATATATCACTGTGCTAGGCCTATGCGTGTGTTTGTATCTTGGGACCAGCTGGTAATCAAAGGAAAAGAAACACTGTTGTGAAAATAACCACATTATCAAAATACGGCTTCGTCAAGTGAGATCCAGGTTGAGACAAATAAGGGACACTTTTAATGTGCTCTGTATTTTTAAATTTTCTCTACTATGTACATATATGCATGTCTCCTGTGTTTTCTGTGGGTTGTATTAGTAGGAATGAATGATAAAAAAAAAGAAACAGGTTAAAATGCTGTAAACAAAAAGGTCAAGAAGGCAGAACATACTGCCTTAAACCTGAATTTGCTCAAGAAACAGAAAATGTGAATATCAAAAATTCCAGTATATATAGCTGCAAACAAGATATTTCTCTATTGGAATTTCAGCTAGCATTGCCCCTATCCAGTTAAATATATCTATTGCTGGTGCTGCTGTTCCTCTACTTCTCTGGTGGGAAGAAAAACTTTATTGAGCCATAGCCTTGCCTCAAGCTTACTACTAGGGCAGTCGAAAAGCCATCCTTACTATGTTGACATGTCTCTAGCCCTGACCTTACATATTGCATACGTAAGGAAAAAGAATTCAGTTCTCACCTTTTTATGCTTTTACTAAAATAATGGAGTATGAACTATAGCAGTGCTTTAAGCTGTTTGGAAGGGCCTAGAGGTTGGAGCATTCATAGCACTTCACTTTGAATAACAGATTCACATATTACCAGGCACTGTAGACCTGTATTTGGTAGCTTCCAGCAACAGTGATGGTCATAGCTGCTATGGCTGCTCACCCTTTGACTGATTTCCCAGGGGTTTGTCCCATTGAGAAAATAACTATCTCCAGTTTTCAGTTTGTAGTGGACGATCCTACAAACACATTGCAATAGTGTATCTTCTGCTCTTTTCAGGATTCCCCCTTGGGTGATTTTTTGGTTCTCCTTCATGGTTCTTTTACAGTTTTTTGTTTATTTTAGATGTGAAGCCTTGGACTTTGCCTTCAGATCTTCCAAAAAGATTAAAAAAACAAAGCAGTCGCAGAACCGATAAAGTATACATGTATTTTAGAGTCTGTTAAGAAGCCTTTTACCTTCTACACAGAAGTGAAGTTCTCTATAATTTTGCACAGCTATAATGGCAGAGAAAGGAAAAGCAGAAATTTTGCACAGCATGTTCCCCTTCTCTACTTACAGTTCACATATAGTCATGTAATAAATACTGCAGCAGCATCAGCTCTGCTCTGTGTTGTTTCCTCTTCAAAACGCAGGTGAATAATGGTAGTGCTTTTTCCCAGGACTAAAAATGTTCTTTCAAGGGTCCAGTTGGAAGTATTCTTCTTCACAGCCCTCCAAGGGAAGAAATGGAGGGGAGCAAACAAAACCCGTCAATTGTACATGTAACCCTTTTCAAACAAACGAAGTAGTACTCTGTTCCCAAAGTGACAGCACTTGTGGCTCCTTTCCTTCCTGAGCAAAAAGGGAACAATTTAAAAAGCCTGTCTTTTATTTTGGTTTCCAAGTTAACTAGCAGCTTTTGTGAACACAAGTAGGGAGTCTCCTGCCCGTTTGGCACACAGAACATGTTGCAAAGAATCCCTTTTCCTGTAGAGATTTCAATCTTGTGTTCTTTCTGCTAGCATGGTAGGCAGTACATTTTATGTCACCATAGACCTGACTTGCTTCCAAGGTCCCTGAGGGGACCAGTATGATTTGTAGGCTGCACACTCAGGATGTCCCCAGAAAACACTTAAATCTTTCCCTGGGGTGAAGGATAAGCCAACATGTCCTGAAAACTGTGCAGGCATAACTTTAAATGCTGTCAGCTGAACATCTCATTGACTGTATGAGGAGGCCAGTATGGATCTCTTTATCTGTGTGTGCTTTGTAATTGTATTCTTTGCTGTCCTCCCTCCAACAGTCTTAAATCTCTGTCCCCAGTCCCACCTAATTCCAGATGATAACTATTTTATTTCTTTTGTTGGGAACTTATTAGTACGTCTGCAGTGTCCATAAGTGACAAGTTACTCATAAGGCAGGAAAAGGTAATCCATAGAAATACTGCAGTCAGGGAAATAGCAAATGCCCTGAAGGAAAGTTGGGAGTTAATTCATGATTGCTGTGGGCATCTTCTGGCATGCCAGCCCAAGTGTCACACTCTTTTCTTTTTTTTTTTTTGGTGTTCTGCACTTAATTGTTTCTAATTTTGTGATAAACCACGATTTTATGTAGTAACAACTTTTTATTTAAATACAATACATTACAATTGCTCTTGTATAATTATGTTGATGTATTCCTGAGCAATTTTCTAGTGCAATATGCTGCTCCGAGATGAAGCAGAGCATTTGCTGGTGCGACTGTCTCTAAGCTAGACAAAGCTCTGCTCTCAGTGTCAGGCTTCTCAGGAAACACACATCAACAGAACTGCTATGGCTGAGTGCAATAAACAATCTGACTGCTAAGTGGAAACACACCACAGAAAATATCCCACAGCAAAAGATCACATTTGTTAACCATTTTGGAATCATTTGTAAGGTTCCTTTACATTACCCTTGATTTATGCCATTGTGTTCACTGCCTCTTGCACAGCCTTTTCCCATATGGAGCCAAATTGTCTACTGGAGTGACATACATTCTTAAAGAGAAATGGAGTTTTTAATCTTAAAAAAAAAAAGAATATTTTGCCACTTCTCGGAATACTAAAGCTCTTCATAGTATCTGGCAAGCAAAACTTGCAGCATTCCTCTGAAGCTGCTTAGTATTACTTCCTTTTAAAAGATTAAGAGAATGAGAAACATAAATGGTTTAACATTTTTGCAAGTTTATGGTTAGATAAGGCCCAGAAACTTTAAGCCTTGATTCATAGCACTCACCTCTGGACCCTGCATTTACTTGTCCTTGTAATATGCATTCCTGTAAATAGAAGAATTGTAGTAAGTACATAAAACTTGTGACTGTTTTCTGCTTTCAAAAATACTTTATTTTGTTGCTTGGGGGTTCTTTGTTGCTTTGAATTCAGCTGGTGCAACCAAAAAAACCCAAATGAAAAACACAACAACCAAACAGTTGTATGGTGGAGAGTCCTTAACCATGAGAGACATGTGGAAGGACTGTCAGGAGGACAGCTGACCTCACAATATTTTGAAATCATCTGTTTCTGAGGCACATATTTATAGTCCATATAATCACTGTACCACTGTCCCATTTTGCGTGTAGCAGCAGTCTTTCTTTTTAGTTTCTTAGAACTTTTAGGAAGTTCTCCACTTCCTGCACAAACTTCAGTATTGGATATAGATAAGACACTTCAGATGACTCTCATAGATCAAACTTTCTATAGTCAAACAAAGTAACTGTCTACATTTTTGCACTCTCTACATATATATTTCTACTAGTGCATCATTTTTTTAGAGGTAGATGCTTTAGACAGAAAAGTATATCTGATATTATATGTCGCATTTTTAAAAGCAGTGTAAACTATATACCTATATGAAAATCCACCATGTTTAGTCACAAAAGGGTATACAACAGTTAGATATGTGTAACAGATAACATAGAAGAAAAGCTTAACAAAAGTTTCTATAAATGTAATTAAATGTATCAATCGCTCTGAACCACCAAAAATATAAAATCTTGGTGTCAGAAAGATAGTGTAAAACATTCAGATTGGTATCCACTGAAAAATTAAAATTGTTAATATAAAAGTTAAAACAGAACAAAATCTGAGGGAATATGGGTAGAATCCAAATCTCCATATTAGTCAAATTGAAAGAAGAATAACATTGTTCCATTTCAACATCAGTGATGAATTACAGGTAAAAAAGTTTGCATCAATGTACTTTTGCTTTCCAGGTTTTTAATCTATACTGTTTCTTTAAATACACTGACAGATTTCTATTTTTGAGTTAAGAGGCACCACCTTCTGCTTTCCTGGATTTAGAAATACTTTTCTTTTTTTGTAGAGCTTTTTTAGAAACTTGGAAATAAAATGCATTTCATGTGTTTCCTTACAAACACTGTCATGAACAAACAGCACCGGGGATTCATACTGCGTAAAGATGTGTCATAAGGACAAAACAACAGTTCTTTTTCAGTTATTCAGCAATGAGTATGAAAAGTATTGAAAGTATGCATTTTAATTATAAAAAATCAAAGGAAAAGTTTTTCTATGATACTTCTGAAGTTTGTAAAATCATTTGCAGTCTTTTTAATATACTGAAAACAGAAGATTTAGATGTAAGCAATATTAGGGTAAGAATTTTCATCAGATTGTGGATGAAGTTTATTATGCCTGAATCTAGTAAATATGTTACACACATGATTTGCTGTAAAGAATAAATCTAAAAAAATGCTGGATTTTATAAAAAAATCTAATTATTAACTCAGGAGCCATGTTATGAAACAGTGATTCAATCCTTACTTTACATTTCAGTGTAGTAGAAGGAAAGTTATATTTGTTTGCAGAATGTTCAATGCAGGATGCTGAAGATTGTCTTCTGGGAGTCTACGGCTATGATCTTAGTGAATACAAAAGTTCAAAGTGAAGACTATTTATAGTTTAACTTCCCTTCATCAGGTCCCCTGAAAAAACACTGAGATACTAAGAATATATGATCCAGGGACAGGACATTTCCATGGGATATAGGATACTCTGGCAGAACAAGCACGTGAACCTGGGTGGTCCATAGCTGACATACCTACCCACCTACTAGCCTATGGATTTATTCACTCTCTTTCTCTAATTCTCTGTTTATAGGTCAACTAGTATAAATGCAACCAGACTGGTGGGAAAGATCATGAGATCTATCCTAGACCTTACAGAAAGTGCCTTATAAAAAGGCACATAAAAACCAGATACAGAAAATCGACAGATTTTTATATTTTCTGAAATAATGGAAAACAGAAAGGTAAAACAGGTCCAGCAGGTAAAGTGACATTGAGTTAGACAACTTCTTATCTGAAAACATGCGTATACATTATGGGCTGCTTCATCCGTGTAATGGTTATGTGTAAGATCCAGCTCCAACTGGTGCTCCCATGATACCAATGGATCTGGCTTGAGAAAGGAAGAGAAATGTCACTGCAGATGGGTGTTGTTGAGCAAGCAGGCAGTCACAAGACAGGCAGTGGGATATTCATCAACTGTGAAGAGCAAATAGCTAAAGAAGGGCCAGAGGCCAAAATCTGACCTGTATATGGTATGTTTTGTATGTGAATGGAGCGGAGCGTGGGAACTTTAATCTAAGGGTAAACCCTAAAAAGAATTTTCTTCTCAGCTTTCCAGGTTTCTTAATGGATGAATGACTTATTATTACACATAGCAGGATAAAACATACAGAGTCAAGGTCACTTCCTCTTGCCATGGTGATTACAAATGTTGGTTTTGTTTACTCTGACAATGAACAGCATTAAAATTTTCTGGCTTTTTATGGTGATTATTTTATGTTATACAAGCAGTGTGAGAACACATTTTTCAACATTAGAGCACTATGTATGCTTAGGCTGACAGAAGACCTCACTGGGCAATTCTATGGTACTGTGAATGCAACTTACAAGCTTCTGGTACTGCAGAAAGAGCTTGTGCAAATTTTTTGGCTGATGGTGTTTATCATTTCTAGTGCAGTGCACAACCCACAGGGTGTTCAGCCAGCAACCTTAACAGGGCCTGGTAGAACTCACTCCGAATTTTCTCTAATGTTGAGCCAGATTTGAGCTGATGCTTCACGCTGGTGAGAAAAAAATATGTTGACTCACTTTGCTTTTGGGTAGATGAGGATACAGGACATGAGTAACTTAATTTACATTTGGGGGGGCTGCATTTCCTTCTTATTACTATTTAAGATATATCTGCCTTCAGGTGTTTACATCAGTCGTCGAGTGTAAGAATTTTGTGAGCATTGTTCATGGAAAGTGACATTTTGCACGTTTTTGTTTAGACCTTTTGCTTTGCTTTCCTTGATTTTCTTTTTATTCATTATTATTCTCAGACCGAACATCTATACATCTGAACATCTGAGACTGAACATCTTCCAAAGAGATGGCATAAAATTATGAAGTTCAATCAACTTGATGCATGACTTGTCACTACAGTTGTTTATGAAGAAGAAATATGGGATTAAATTCAGGTCTCAGCCTGCATTATATGGATGTTCAATAATCTGCATTTCTGAGGAAGGAAAAGGTCAGGACTCTACAGTCATTTGCTGGGCTCCCAGAAATACCATTCTTGTGCAAATGCCATGCACTTCTGCCTGACCAGATAGAATATAGGCTCTGTTTTTATAGCATACAAAATATTTGTGTCTAAAATGAATTGTGGGATTTAAAAGTTAGTGGTAGGCATATGGGAAGTCACTGCCTTTGCTTGATACAAAATTATTGCCAGTGCTGTTAAAGAACAGATAATGTGGGGTTTTTTTTTTAATTTTGAGCAAAAGACTATACCTCTGGGCTTAATTTTTCAAATGTTCTGTAAAATGCAATAATATGGGTTGTTTTAGATATGCTTATCTAAAACTTGACTCTTTTTATGGCCTAAAGACAAGCTGTAACTGTATTACTACATATCTTTGTTAAATTGCTTCTCTCCAAAATTAATTCAAGGTTAGCGCTGTATGACGAACTAAAATAAGAGATCTTAAGCTTTCATGTCTTTATTTATTACCATGTCTGTTGAAATCTTACTCCTTAATATAGCTCAAAATGGCTTTAGATTTCTTTCCAGGCAGCAGCATTCCTGCCTGCAGCTTAAATGTCCCAGTATCTTATAATTTTTTTGCTTCCTTTTCACTCCCTAGCACTTACCTCCTAACAGTTACACCATCACAGAATCATCTGTATTGCTCTGTCAGTTAACTCTCCCTGGATACACCAGCCCTCTTCCGCTCCCATTCCGAAATGATGAAAGCAGAGAAAGGTTTTTATATCTACTTCTGTTCTTATTCTGTTTTTTAACATGCCAGAATATAAAAAAATCTATTAGTGTCACACCTCAGACACTCAAGACGTAGCTTAGCTGTGGTAGGGGAAAGTGGCTGTGTGTATGAAAGCACTTGTGTGTATCCTGGTATCCACTATGAGAAAGTGATTAATGATCTGTATGTGTGCAGTCAAGTAAATAAAGCCATCCTAAACTGGCTCTGTGTGTAGGAGACATGTCTCACAATGCTGAAAGAATATATTTGAGTTTCAGGGTAAGTATGTGCAACCTCAGGAAAAATTGCAGTTGGAAAGTGTAAAGCTGTGTTTGCACACACAGCATTGTATTAGATCACAGAATCACAGAATCACTTAGGTTGGAAGAGACCTTTGGGATCATCGAGTCCAACCATCAACATACACTGCCAAAACCACCCCTAAACCATGTCCCTCAGCACCACATATCTGTCTGACCACCTGTCTTTTAAATACCTCCAGGGATGGAGACTCCACGACCTCCCTGGGCAGCCTGTTCCAATACTTGACAACACTTT
Organism: Chionis minor; assembly: GCA_013398295.1. Taxonomy (NCBI): domain Eukaryota; kingdom Metazoa; phylum Chordata; class Aves; order Charadriiformes; family Chionidae; genus Chionis; species Chionis minor. Next base: position 624,910 of record VZSF01008968.1, on the reverse strand, counting down.
CCATGAAAAAGTTTTTCCTGATCTCCAGTCTAAACCTCCCCTGGTGTAACTGGAGGCCATTTCGTCTTGTCCTATCACTTGTTACTTGGGAAAAGCGACTGAACCCCACATCAGTGCAACCTCCTTTCGGGTAGTTGTAGAGAGTGATAGGGTCTCCCCTCAGCCTCCTTTTCTCCAGGCGAAACAATCCCAACTCTCTCAGCCGCTCCTCATAAGACCTGTTCTCCAGACCCCTCACCAGCTTCATTGCCCTTCTCCGAACACGCTCCAGCACCTCAATGTCCCTCCTATACTGCAGTGCCCAAAACTGAGCACAGTACTCAAGCTGCGGACTCACCAGTGCTGAGTACAGGGGCACAATCACTTCTCTGCTCCTGCTGGCCACACTCTTCTTGATACAGGCCAGGATGCCATTGGCCTTCTTGGCCACCTGCGCACACTGCTGGCTCATGTTCAGCCAACTGTCGACTAGACCCCCAGATCCTTTTCTGCCAGGCAGCTTTCCAGCCACTCCTCCCCAAGCCTGTAGCGCTGCCTGGGGTCGTTGTGACCAAAGTGCAGGACCCGGCGCTTGGCCTTGTTAAACCTCATCCCACTGGCCTCAGTCCATCGATCCAGCCTGTCCAGATCTCTCTGCAGAGACTTCCTATCCTCAGGCAGATCAACACTCCCGCCTAATTTGGTGTCATCTGCAAACTTACTGAGGATGCACTCAATCCCCTTATCCAGATCATCAATAAAGATATTAAACAAGACTGGCCCCAAAACCAACCCCTGAGGAACACCACTTGAGACCTGATGCCAACTGGATTTACCACCGTTCACCACAACTCTATGGGCTCGGCCATCCAGCCAGTTTTTAACCCAGCGAAGATTCCACCTGTCTATGCCATGGGCTGCCAGCTTCTCTAGCAGAATGCTGTGGGAGACTGTGTCAAAGGCCTTACTGAAGTCCAAACAGACAACATCCACAGCCTTTCCCTTATCCACCAGGTGGGTCACCTGGTCATAAAAGGAGATCAGGTTGGTCAGGCAGGACCTGCCTTTCATGAACCCATGTTGGCTCAGCCTGATCCCCTGGTTGTCTTTCACGTGCCACATGAGTGCACTCAGGATGAGTTGTTCCATGATATTTCCTGGTACCAAGGCCAGGCTGACAGGTCTGTAGTTGCCCGGATCCTCCTTATGGCCCTTCTTGGAGATGGGCGTCGCACTGTCAAGCCTCCACTTGTCTGGGACCTCCCTGTGGACCAGGACCGCTGACAAATGATGGAGGGTAGCTTGGCAAGCTCCTCTGTCAGCTCACTTAGCACTTTTGGGTGGATCCCATCCGGCCCCATAGACTTGTGACTATTCAGTTGGCGTAGCAGGTCACTAAATGCTTCCTCCCGGATTACGGGGGGTTTATTCTGCTCTCCATCCCTGTCTTCCAGCTCAGGGGGCTGAATACCCTGAGGATAACTGGTTTTGCTAATGAAGACTGAGGTGAAAAAAGCATTAAGTACCTCAGCCTTCTCCTCATCCTTGCTGACAATCTTCCGCTCTGCATCTGGTAAAGGGTGGAGATTCTCCCTGGCTTTCTTTTTTGTTGTTAATGTATTTTTAAAAACCTTTTTTATTTTCTTTAACAACAATGGCCAGATTAAGTTCTAGCTGTTCTTTTGCCTTTCTGTTGTTCTTTGATGAAGATGAAGAATATCATTAATCAGGCTTACAAACCTTTATGTATATGCTATATAAACATGAATTGCTTAATAAATGTCTTACTCCCTCCCATGAGATCAATACAACATAAGACTTAAGGACATATATTTAAGTCCACATGTTTCTGCTCATATTATTTACCAGAACACGTATTTATGCACCTAAGAAAATAACCCATCTCTTAATGCAGTTGAAACTAGTTGCATTTAGTTGAATGGAATTTTTTTTGTTATCATTAAGTATAAGAAGACCATTTACACAGCTGGATAACTTTAGGTAGGGGTTTTTTTTTATTTATTTTGGTAAAATATTGGATTATATTGCATATAAGTATTGCTTTATTAATGCTGCTAAAGTAATGACAATACTTTTTGGATCATTCACATTCTTTCTGTGCTGTCATATGGAGTCCTCATTCTTCATTAGAATTTACAACTCCTGCAGACGGTACAAGTTATAATCAATTAATCTGCTGTTATTATGACTTTGGGTTTAAAATTCCATATTATATTTCACAATCTTTTAGTTACACACTTGTTAAAACCACTAGTTCAGCGTGTGGTAGCAGATTAATGATGAATAATTATAAGACTAGCATAGCTAAGAACAAGGAATTATTTGATTCAAAGTTTTGAAGTAAAGTGAGTTCACAAATGATGAAGAATGTACCAACTAATTTCAGGTTCAAGCTGAAATTCAAGCTCCAAGCACCATATATATGGTACAATTCTGTACTTTTTGCAAAATTGTCACGAGAAAAATGTTGCTTTTTTAACATTTAAAAACATAGAAACAATGCATTCTTATTTTTAGACTGTGACATGATAATTCAAAATGCATACTTAAGAAGCATTTATTTGGAAACAAATATAATAGACCTGTAATATTAAAATTATCCTCATTTTAAAAGTCAATTAACTGGCCTGAGAAGTTTATATTTGAGAGAAGTCAAAATAGCAAATTCTTTGGCAGAGGTATTACATGGATGCATAAGGCCTAAGGTAAGAAAAACATTCTTCTACAAGTATTTCTGCAATTTAAGTAACAGGAATACCTAAGTGTGCTCAAAAAATAGAATATTAAAGTCATAAAACTGAAAGAAGACATTTTCAGTGCTGCTTTAAATGAAAATCACAAAGCAACTTCATTTTTTTGTCATTAGTGCTGCCTCTGAAAGGCAGTTCTTACATAATACCATTTTTGAAGGCTGCAAATTCTTTTATTCTCATAGAAAAAAAATACATTTTTGTTATTAGCACTCTGCAATGCACTTCTTATCATGAGAAATATGTAAGTGATAAGTGTGCAGTCAGTGTAGAAACCATTAAAAGAGACAGTACAACAAAACACAAAATGACAAATTAAAGGTTACTGTGCACTGTGTTTCAAAAGGCAAAAATCTTCTTTCATTCCTGAAGTAGCATCCTTGCTGGTTTACCTTCAGAGTGAGGCTTTCATACAATTTAAAATTAAAGACTAAACCCCATTAAGCATAACAAAAATATGTACAATTTAATGCTGCTAAGCCTGCAATTCAGTTGGAGAAATTCTAGGAAAACTGTCTTTCATCACCTACTGCTATGAGAAAATGCCTGGAAGAGCTAAGCGAGATTCTTCAGGCTCTAAAGTAACTTTGAAATGAAGATGGAATTTGCAGTCTTTTATACTGTTTTTTGAAAGCCTCATCAAGATGTTTTTAGTTTTGATTTCATTCTCTTGGTGTGTCAATAGATGGAGCAACATACATGACAACCATTTTTTAAAGTTTCATCAGACATAATTCTTTTAAAAGGCAGATCTTAGCTAACAAACACTTGCTGTCAGTCACTATGGTCTTTTCTCATTTTCGCACCTCACAGGAACTGAGCTTATGGACAGCTCATAGGAAATTAAACTGTTCCTTCTGCTGCTTTCTGTGTCCTACACCTTAACACCTTATGACTTGCTTGAAGTACTTCACCTGTCATTGGAGGTTTATAGCTCTATAGAAATGAGTTAAGTGTCATTGTGATGATTTAAATTAGTCTCATAAGCACCTGAAATTATTGTTTCTTTCAGTGAACTGTATACATTTTAAAACATTCGTACACACACAAACACACACACCCACACACACAAATATTTCAGGCACATCTAGGAATTTTAAGGTCAATTATCACTTCTCACTTTAACATGCCTTTTAACTGTGCAAAGCAAAATCATTACAGCTTCAGTTTTACAAGCCATATGTCTCCTCATGCTGGCTATTTTTTGTTTGTTGTTTTGTTTTTGTTTTGTTTTGTTGTTGTTGTAATCCTGTTTTGTTCAGGATTTGAAGTTCTGGCAAAATTCTGGCAAACATTCTTTTTAGGAAGCTTAGGTTTGGGATATAACAGGAAATTTTGTGGACAGTCTTTTATGGCTCACAGCAACCCCATGCAACACTACAGGCTCGGGGAAAAGTGGTTGGAAAGCTGCCCAGCAGAAAAGGGCCTGGGGGAGCTGGTCAGCAGCCAGCTGAATATGAGCCAGCAGTGTGCCCAGGTGGCCAAGAAGGCCAATAGCATCCTGGCTTGTAGCAGAAATAATGTGACCAGCAGGACTAGGAAAGCGATTGTCGCACCATACTCAGCACTGGTGAGCCACATCTTTAACACCATGTTCAGTATTCAACTGAAGCGAGGTGGGTGTTGGCCTCTTTTCCCAATAATCAAGCAATAAGATGAGAGGAAATGGCCTCAAATTGTGCCAGGGGAGGCTTACGTTCTGCAATAGGAAAAATTCCTTCACTAAAAGGGCTATCAAGCACTGGAACAGCCTGCCCAGAGAAGTGGTCACCATCCCTGGAGGTATTTAAAAAACGTGGTAGATGTGGTACTTAGGGATATGGTTTAGTGGTGGACTTGCTAATGTTTGGTTTACAGTTGGACTCAATGATCTTAAGGGTCTTTTCCAACCTAAATGATTCTATGATTCTATGATTTCAGGTTTGTCTACCTGTTCTGTGTTCTTAATGTCCCCTTTCAGAACCTTTTGCGTTGTGAATGAGGAAGGCATCTTAGCGTAACACAATGTTCTGGAGGTTCAATATTTTCTTGTTACTAAAAACCACACGAGTATCTCATCTTTCTTTAGGGCTTGTCCAAACAGATGCTGGCAAAATGTCAGGCTGTTACTCTATTAGTTCAAATACAGAGGTCTGTGCAGAGAATTTTCAGACTCTAAGTCAACTGATGACCTGAATGGATGACATCACAGACTTGTGCAGTGATATTTCTCTTTTTCCATTTTTTTGCTTCCCCATGAGATGGGTAATGTTTATACTGTGCACTGGAAGAGGCAAAGATCTTGAGGAGAACAAAGACAACCATGAAGTTACAAACTACATCAAAGTACGCACTCAAGAGAGCTAAATTAATCCAACTTATTTTCTGACTCTGCAACTTGTGCAGGGACAGGGGAGGGAAGATATTTCATTTACCTGCAGCTCAGTTTCAGAAAGCAGTAATAAGTAGATTTATAACGGTTTGAGGGTCTGGGAATGGGGGTGTTAACAATTTTGCTGGAATCTCCTCCCTTTATGGAGTTTCTCCAAACACTTGAAACCAAGATCAAACACATGACCAACCTATGGGTTACTATCACCCCAAATAAATGTATATTTTGCTTTTTCTTTTTTTACAATATGTTAATTTACAGGAGACTAGCAGGGGTTGCAATGGAACATAGAGACTTCCACTTTTATTTTCCTGCATGAAGTCCACCCTATGTTGGTAATTTCCACAATGTGTTAGTTTTATAAAGTAATTAATGGGAAACATATTTGGTGTTTTCCCATTGTTTTTCTTTTCGCAGTAGCTGAAAAACACCTCTCTTAACAGTCTTGTTGCAGAAGCCAGGAACTGTAGAAATGCAGGCTGACAGATTTTCTCGTCCTGTAAGTGTATTTCCAAGCTTCTGCCAAGGCCATTTAGTGAAATAATGTGGGGTATAGCCATGTACGTGTATAACAGAGCTGGCAGGGGTGTAGGTTGATTTAGTTTATGAGTCCAGTTTGCAAATTGAACAATTCTGAACAATTCAGCGCTTTTCATTAATGCCAACGTCAGGCTTAAGAAAAGAAAAACATTTCGGTTTAATCAGCTTACAACCGAGTCACTGCTGCCCCCAGGTGTCCATCAGGCACTGACACAGGAACTGGGCTGCGACCATAGGAACCTTAACAACAGGCAGAGAAGTAGGTGCCTGGTGTAAACTGGTAGTGAGATAACATGAGTATACGGCTTCATTCTTATCTCCGACTCACAAAAAACAGCAGAACTTTTTCACTGAGTTAGCTCTAGAGGATGAACAGTCATTATTCAACCTACTCCTGCAAATCCATTTAAAATTCATCTAAGTTGATGACGTCTTTGAGTCTTTCCAAATAAATAGGTACAGCAACTATTAACAATGTCTTCAAACACAGGCTGTATACAAAATCTAAATTAGTTTTCACAATGAGCCTGAAAGGGCTGCTTTATTCCATTTGGATTATTCAGGGCAAAGGACCAGCTCACACAAATGCTAAAATTCTGAGTAATTTTAAATTCCTTTTAATCCGTTATTCAGTTTATGACTTTATATGTAAATTCGGAGAAAATTCATTCCATATTCTATTTATAAGTGCTAAACACTTGGGATAGATATGATGAATTCCATATACTTAACATGGAAATTGATCTCAGCTTTATAAACAAAACTGAACCCAAGTCAAGGCTTCAACGGTGTCTTTGTAATGGATTATGCCTTTAGTCCAGATTTGTTCCCGTATAGCATCCAACAAAGACAGTCAATTGTTTAAAAGCTGTATAGGACTTTAGCGTATCATAAAAAGCCAAATTCTAAAATACATCTGCACCCAAAACTGACTTAGCAGTTGTCATGGTTTGGCCTCAGCTGGCAACAAAGAACCCCGTGGCCGCTCACTCAGCCCCTCACAGTGGTGGGGGAGAATCGGGAGAAGAAGGCAAAACTCGTGGGCTGAGATAAAGGCAGTTTAGCAGAACAGCAAAGGAAAGAGAAAAACAACAGTAACACTAATGGAGGAATGTACAAACATGGTTACCACACCACTGCTCCCAAGCGGCCACTTCCTGCCCCTGGCCCAGGCCAGCTCCCCCCTGTAGACCGGACATGGGGTCACACGGAATACCCGTGTCCCATGCCAGAAATTAACCCTATCCCCACCAGAACCAGGACAGTGGTATACTGCTTACATCATGAAGGCTAAAATCTGCAAGCTCATAGTAGATCACGAATTCCCACCTCTCATTAGAAACAAAAAAATAGAAACAAATCAAAAGGTGAAAAATAGCCTGACTTTGTGTATCACTAAAAATCCTCAAATATGTTATAGAAGGGAAATTTCCCCTGAAGTGGATAATAAGCTGATCCATCTAGGCAAGATTTCTAAATGTATATCCAGTCTTGGAAAATATTTTAGGCAACTACCATTGGAGTATTTTCTTATCTAAATGTTTCTAGTTTAATCAGATTGTTACTACTTTTGAGTAAGTTTCCCAGCATTTAAGAGCTTAATTTAATATGCGGGTGATCCTAGCCATGAAAGATGTCAAATGAGGGTGCAGGTAAACAAAAGTTCTTCTTCTCTTTGTCTCATGCGAAAATCTATGGCAAGAATTGTCCTGAAGAAATACTCATACTAAGAAATATGACAATAAGAGTCTAATAAGGCTTTTTTGCTTAATGCAAAAAGGGTTTGCATTTTCGCTTTGAGGGTGGAAAAGCAGACAGCTTTCATGCTCCAGAAAAACACCTAGGTTGAACATATTTTTAAATTAAGCATTTTCTAGTATCAGTAAAATCAGACTAAGTAATGTCCGCAAGGATGACTTGTGGTGTGGATTCTTCTCTTTCTTTGCATTTCTGCTTGCAGAATCAAGGGAGTTCAGTGATGAAATTGTCATAACAATCTGCCATCCTCTGTCCTTTGTTGTTTCTGTTTTAACCTAAATGTGTTTGTGATGGTTGACAGCATCATAGGTACTCCAAGTTTTAGAGCGATGCAGATGTGTTAACAGGACAGGCAGATTTTTCTTACCCATTTTGCTTTTACCTTTCAGTTTAATTCAGTAGCTAGTGAATGGGCATGAATGTGGTTATACTACCATGATGAACAGAAGAAGCAAACATGATTATTATAAACAAAAATAATTGCACTTTATTTATAAATAGCAGATAAATACCTTTAGGCCACATTTACCTCTGCAGAAATAGAAGAGTCATTGCAGCACCCCACTTACACCAGGACTGAGTTTATACACTTCAAAATTGAATTACTGAAGTAATTTTAATACATTCGGAATGCAGAATTTAAGAACATTGTGACTAGGGTTTTTCATGGCTATGATTCCAGCTGTATAACCAAAAAACTTATTAGCCATCCTGTTTGCTGCAGTTTTTCAGAGCTGTAATTGTCATGGAAAATATTTCTCATGCTTCCACTGTTACCATAAAAAGCTTTTCAGCAAAACCCACAAGGTCTACTTTGCAAAAGAGGTACACAAGGAATGGATTGTCCTGCAGAATATATTCTGACTTTAGCTCTGTATTTACATTTCCATGACAAAGTATTATTCATAACAAATAAAACACAGGGGCTGTCACAGAAGGTATGTAGACTTAAGTCCTCTCACCTTGATTAAATAGGCTTTGAAGAAAGGAGCTATGCAGGGTTGAGGTGAACAGTGTCCTACCCTGAAGGTCCTGGTGTACAACAGAGCTTTTCCATAACTGTTGCTGGTGTAGCCTGATCAGGCATGAGCAACAGCTGAATATGCACAGTTACTTACTCGTACGTAAGAAAGTGGAATTAGAGAATGTGCCATGTCACAGACTGCAAAACCAAGGAGTAAGCATTGTCTTTTTGTTCTGTTTTTATGTGTTACCAAGTGAAATGTGGTCTTCGTCACTAAAGAAAGATCCTAGGTATATCCCCACAATAAAAATAAGAAACAATCGTTGTGGTAGTACCATAATAAATTGTTCCAATGCACGTATTGAGACAAAAAGCTGTGGTTCTGAGTAATAGATCTGTTATAAAAACAGATGTTACAGACCTTAAGAGAATCTAAGAAATTCTATTAAAAATCTGAACCCTATGTTATTCAATTAAAGATCCTGCATGGTGCTATTATTGTCTTACCTAAGACTTTAAAAGATCTTTAAAAGTTAAAAGTGTTACAGATGCTAAATAGATGTTCAAATAGATGACTAGTCTGCCCATTTTATAAACAGTGTTTTCTTCAGGGCTGTTAAATAATTTCATGTGGAAATGGATGTTGTTTCACTCAGCTGCTACAAAGGAGATATGCCTTCATACCTGCTTGATTCAAGGAGGAATATCATGATTTCTTATAAACTCAAGTATGTCGTGAACAATTCACTGAGCAATGAGTGGCGATAATATACACATTTCTTCTTCTGTCTTATAATGAATACCTCTTTGATTTTTAGTGCTATCTTTTCTGACCTGATAGAGGACCTGAGGGGAAATGAAGTCACAGATACTATTAGAGAAGTCAGTATGACAATGTAAGAGACCAAGGGATAATGACGTTTATGTATTTAATTTTAACAAGCCATTTGTTTACTCTTCCTGCTTTTTCTCGTATTTTTCCTTACTTGGTATCCTTTTTTCTCAATATAGTAATTAACATACAATGAGAAGTGAACTTTTGCTACAACTAAGTATTGCATCTCCTCTGAACAGTGACATTCATTTGGTTGGATCACTGAATCACAGAGTAAATTAGGTTGGGAGGGACTTCTGAAGGGCATCTGGTCCAACCCCAGTTCACAGCATGAAAAGTTGGATCAGGTTGCTCAGAGCCTTGTCCAGCTGTGTGTTGAATATCTCCATGGTCATATGTAGCACAGTCATTTGGGAACCATTTTGAGCTTTCATTTCTTAGCTATTCTTTGCTTTATGTTTGTATTGTTTCTGACTTAACTAACCTCAACAAACTAATATGGTCATGTTTCTTGATAGTGACTTAAACAGGGACAATCTGGCTGTTTTCTTGTATCTTTTGTTGTACAAAATATTGAAAAAATGGAAAATAATCCTAATACTGTCTACGTATTTTCAAACAATACTTTTTTTTTTTTTTTTGCAATTATGCTTTAAAATACATCATCTTTTAGAGAATTAAATTCTCAACATGAAATTAAATAATATCCAAGTTTTTTTTAATTTGACAAAAAATGCAGTTGAAATCCTTCTGGTGTTATGTTTTAAGTGATTAACATTGTAAATCTATGGAATGTCTGGTCTTTTATGTTAAGATGTTACAAGTCATTGTAAACATGACTGACTTCTAGACCTGGCCGTGTGGAGAACTTCAGGATTTTGGAAAAGCCACAGGTTTTTTCAACACAGAGACACTGTCCTCCAAGGACAACTTATACAGACCTTTCCACTTGCATTCTGAAATTTAACATTTTACCATATATGATATTTTAAACTTTCTCTAATGATTTCTCATTATAGAAATTAAATCTTAGCATTGCTGTGTAGGAGTTACTCCATTTCTTCTACATACTGATGTCTATTTTCATTAGTTATCTTTAAACTAGAAGATAAATTTTTCATTCTTTTGAAACAGATTATTTTATCATCTTTTGTAGAAATTGTGCTACTGTTTGCTTCTTAAATCAACTTTTGTGTGGACCGAGATAGCGTGATCCCAAAGGTCATAGTAATCTTCTGGTACTCCAGATGTTATGAAAATGTCATGCAATGGTATTCCTACATCCAAGTCTTGACCAATGCTTTCCACCCTCCAAGGATACCCATTTTGTACATTTGGAGATTTATCCCAAGATGCAGAAAAGTGGATGAAGGAAACTAAATGGTAAGAAGAATTACTACTTCAGTGATACTGGAACAAACTGGGAATATGGAATAAAGATTTAGAGCCTCTTCAGAAGCAGGAAACAAACTCCTACTGACAGCAAATAAAAAGGATATATTTTCTGCAATATTATTTGTATCTTCATCTAATGCTAGTCTGATTTCCCTGCATTTAATAACTGTGCTAATTTAATTAATTCTAGAAATATTCTTGGAATCAGCAGCTATTTCATTTGTTTCAGGTTATATTTTTACCACAGTGTGACAAAGTATGTTTGGAGGCTTTTCTTATGAAAATGCATACTCTGCTGATGTATGTGTATTGAATTCAGGTAGTTTTCAGTACCACAAATTATTCCTTTCATATGACATTTAATGTCTTTACATTCTCATCAGGTTAAAGAAGAAGAGTTTCATGCTGACTGCTACTTCCAACTTCTCAGGAGATGCAGAAGACTTTTGCAGCCAACACTGCTACCCAAAAGTATGCTATGCTCCCGTGAAATATTTATCTTTTGAGACATTACCGAAACATTCTTCTCTCTCTCATTTGTCCTGCTCCCATCCCCTGCAACTCATACTTTCATTTCAGTTGGTTCAGCTGGAAATTAGTAATATTTGCTGAGACCTTGCCATTTTTACAGTGAAACAAATTTGCTCTAAAATAAAAGTCTTGCCCTTTTGGGTTGCTATTGAAGGGTGACCGCAGAAAATCTATGTGTTCCTTGCAGTGTGGATATGCACACAGCCTGTCTTAATCTTTCACAGAAAGCATGAGTCTAAGAAAGAAGTAGAGGGAGAACATTCCCTTTGTTTGCATCACCCCTTAGACTGGAAACAGTGATATTTCTTATTTATGGTTATCTTTCTTTTGATAGCTGCATTTTATAGAATTGAGATTTGTTGTGTAGAAGTGAGAGTTTTAAATACAGTTTTCGGACAGCAAAGGAAGTAATGGAAATTAAATACTTACTCTAATCTATCTTCCCTCAGTTCAATGTGGCAGAAATGCAAAGTCGAAGGAGAAATAGCCATTGGAAGGACATATCATGACATTGACAGCACACCATGACAAGGTAACAACTGATTTCACCTCTCTGTCCAAAATTATTTTCCTTATGGTGTGTAGAAAAATACATCAACGATTCATTTTCAGAGTTCTAGCAGAGACAGCGTCAATGGGGGTGTCTATACAGTCTTCCACTCTGTGGCTTGCTGAACAGCAGTGTGCTCAAGCAACCTGAGCAGGGGACCGAGAGGCGGCATCTCCTTCACCCTGGTCCTGCCTCTGACATCCCTGAGCTATATTGCAGCCTTAGGTACAACTTGTAGGCTAAATTTCCAAAAGGGCTCTTCAATTTTTGGCACTCAAAGGACTTCAAGAGAACATTGTCTGAACAGCCACACCACCAATCAGCCTCCAGAGGTTGCTGAAAGAATGCTGACTGGCAGGACTGTTCCCTTGAAAACCCAGCCATGCTGGTGTCATCAGGGAATCCATGTGCTGGAACTGGGGATTGGGTAATTTTTTTAGCCGCAGTCCCAAACAACCCTCACTTCCCAACAGCCTGGGGTTTCTTTTTGTTTCACTAGGACATGGGAAATGTCTAGGATGCCTAAGGACCCACTGAAATTGCATTAGGGTATTAGATAGTGCAGTACCCAAGGAGTTCCCTAGTCTTTTAGATCTAGAGTTCATAGAAGATTTCATGAAATCCCACAGTTACCTTCTGTCCTTAATTTAGTAAGAGATATTAACTGATTAGCTCCTTCATTCTTTCCTCCACTTTCTTCTGTTTTCTTTCGTAAGTGAGAGGAATATTTTTACACTGGTATAAATACTTTTCTGTCTACCTATATATGTGGGAAAGACTTTGCAGGAGATACCGATCTAAGTATAGTGACATGTATATTCTATTCCAGGTTATCTGTTCATTTGGAGGAACATATGCGTGCAAAGATGGCAATAAAGCACCAGGGAATTATATATACAAATTAAGTATAGGTGAGCAAAATTGCAATGATGGGTTTGTCTGGAAGCACAATTTTTAATTACAAGATAGAATAATACAGCATACAGAAGTATCCTAGTTAAACATACACCACGGCAACAAAACAAGATTGTATATGTCTTTGCATCTGCTTGGAACTATATAAAAGAATATCCAAACATAATGCTAATCAATTTGTGATCCTTCATTTAGCAGTTAATCGCAAATCTGTCAGATGTAGTGATGACCGTATAATATTAATACATAAGANGAAGGGAAGCGGGGGGGTTGTGCTTTCTTAAAAAAAAAGTTACTGTGCCTCTGGTAATTGTCTGGAATCTCTAATGCAAGTCTGGAAAGCATTTTGTGGGTTAAGTCAGTTTACAATATTTCTGCACATAAGTTTGCTAAACGACTTCAATCCAACACTTTATTTTGCCCAGGGGACTGCAAGGTACAGCCCTCTTTATCTCTGGTAACAGAAATCCAGAAATTTTTGACTGTAAAAAATGGCTGTAAGCAAACACAGTTGTAGTAAAATCAGTTAAAATGTTAGTTTTTCTTTTAAACCAGAATGGAATAAAAGGTAGATTAACTGTGGACTTGCATCATGCAGTGCAGAGAGGTAGTGGTAGTGTAACTGCTTATGGCAATTTTTTCATTTTTAACAGTAAAGGAAAAACAAATCAGATTTTAAAAAAATGTTTTTATTTCATGTTCTTCATGTTAGTTTGATGGTTTTCATGACACAAATATCCTAGGCTTGCAAACATTACATTATGCACTTGTAATAGGATGAACACCTAGCGTGAAATCCATTGCAGAGGTGTGTCTAGCAGTGTATTTCTCTTATTTTGTATTTGGGTTTTTTTCTATTGTATTTTGCAGCAAAAATGAAATGGAAGATGCTACTTTAGATAGGAAAGTCTCATGCTTGTAGCTGCAGCCACGTGGCATTTATTCTTCATAGCCATGCAAGGGAAAACAAAGTTGGAAGAAGCCTTCCGCCAAACCTGGGTCAGAATAAACAATTGGTTTTGCTGATTTAAGTGTCCTGCATGCAACTGGTGTTTATTCAAGCAATACACTGAGTTGCAGCCTCTTCAGTTCTTACATGTGTTGTCACTTCCCCTAGTTACCTCTTGTCTGTCGTTTTCTATACTTCAGTTTATATAAAACCTCATTAATTTGCATTGGTTTAAAAATGGAGCTGAAGGCAGTTTAATAGTCATATTTAACAATGAAAAACACAATTTATCAGTCAGTTGCAAAGCCAAACTATATTAAGCTTTTTTTTTCTACTAGCAAAATATTACTAGTATAAAGAGGGATCAGCAAGGCTTTTGACTTAACAGCGTTATCACTACTTGTGAAATTTGTAGTCAGATTCCAAACATTCCCATCTTTCTCATCTGCAGACAGAAAATGAGCACTTGGTAAGGCCTGCAATGCATAAGCTTTGCTTGGTCTTCTCTCCAGATCCCAGCAATGTATACCTAGTGAAGGAGACCTTTACTGGTGGTCTCCAAGTTTTTATTATCTTTTCCAGACAAATATTAAAGGTCCCTCTTTACATATAAAACTTACCCTGCAAGTTCCATACAAAGAAATTGTATGACCAGACATGGCATAGGGTAGAGAGACTGGAGACATCTTCCACATCTTCCTTTACACTTACCAGACAGGACAGACAATCTATCAGTTGTAAGCACTCCTCTCCTTGTTCCAAGGCTGTATTATAATTAGGCATTGAATAATTTTCATACAGGTTTCGTTGTAATACTTTGAAGCAATGTTACGTAAGAAGGGTACAAAGGACACAGAGGTTATCAACGAACTTCATGTATTTTTTGTAATTAGATACTCTTGACATATGCTGATTTGCACAGAAGTGTTTTGCTTTTATTCAAATTCCTACCCTTAAATCTTTGGCAGAAAAAAAAAGATGGTTCAGGGATATCATGGATGAGACTTAGAAGTCCTTCTTCCAATGGACAGCCGATAAGTTGATAACTTACTGTTAACATTAAGGTAGTTAGTTGAGATCCTTGTCTTCTCCATGCTGTCATCTAAAGCTCAATTCCGAGAGAGCATTTCTTACTGCTCCAGAAAGAGAGCACTCTGTAGCCAGGCAGTAAAAGACTGACTCAGTCTCTGACCTCAGGTCATAATTCAAACCAGAAGTGGATGCCCTTTCACAGAGTATGGTAACGGATTAGTCTGCGTCATTCCAAAATCAGACTCAGAAGCACACATCAACCACAAGTGTTTGAATGTGTGAATGAGCATGAAGCTGACAGAGTTCAGTTATGAAACAATTTTGCTGACAGTGTATTATGGTCCAGTCCCCCCGCCAAATGTTGCAGAATCGGTATGCGTAAATGAAAGAAACAAGTCTGAATCTGTTTCACAGAAAAGCCGTTTCTCATTTGGTCTGGAAAGCAGCTGCATCTTGTTTGTCTCTCTGCTGCCTTTGAGATCTAACTTTAGTGACCTTGACAGAATACCAATACAAATATATAGGATGCTTTCCCTTTTTGAAACCCTGACTTGTTCATACCTAGACAAAAGAAGAAAAGGCAAAAGAAGACCACACCACTAGCCAGGAACATGTCCCCAAGGAGTACCTCTGACTGGAAGGGTGAAAGTAAGGGCTCAAATCTTGGTAATGGTAAGAAAGGCTTTTTAAAAACTGTAGAGCACGCTTTGAGAGTGTTCTTGAATCCCATTATTAAAAAAATACAGCAATCAAAAAAGGAAGAAAAAGAGCCCAGACCAATTAGGAAATAGAATCCAAGGTTTAATTTAACCAGATTTCTGCCTGAAACAGCAGAATACTTGTATATTGAGCTGAATCCTCGAGCAAGTCAGCATTATTCACTGATGAAAATTGGGTCCATAAGGATAATAGTGTTGCTCTTAATTCTTGATTGAAAAACTTTCTCTAAAGGTCTTCTGATGCCTCCTCTTTTAGTACCATCCAAGAAAAATAACAGAAATAATTGCAAGTTTACATTTCTTGTCAATGTAGAAAGCATGTTCCACCTACCTGTAACAGTAAAAGATCAGCATATGCATCTTTGCCCATTTTTTTCTCTCTATGAATCCATTAAAATGCCTGTCTTGCCACAAGATCTATCATAGAAGACAGCTCAAGCCTCCAGTTCTGCTCTCCATATTTGGGACTTGATTTAAAAGAGTGTCCTGGTGTGAGCGACACAGGACTAATTTCTTTCCTAATGCTTGGGAAAGCCGTACTTGTGTAAGACTCTGGTGTCTGAATTAGTGAAGATATTTACTGTACAGCCAGCCATGGTGTGTGGGTTTCAAGGTCTCAGTGTTTTCAAGCTCGCCAGGTGCAGGGATGAGGAGGAGAGAGACTCGGGCAGTTGACCCAAGCTGGCCAACAGGATTGTTTCATACCATGAACATCACATTCAATATAAATTAGAAAGTCTGCTGCGAGGGGGTGCTCCCCCTGCTTGCGTTCTCCCCCTGCTCGCGTTCTTCCCCTTGCTCGTGCTCTCCCCCTTGATGGCTCTCCCTTGATGATGGCGATCCAGGGGACTTCTTGCCCCGGTGCCGGATCCCTGAGGCCTTCCCTTCTTCCTGAAGCTGTAGCACTCGCAGTGTCCGACATTCACTGTCCACTGCTGGGAGTGCACAGCTTCCTACTGATATAGTTGGCTGAATATAATCCTTGTACTGTATACTCGGGTATTGGGATCAATATGGGTTCCTTTGTGTTAGTACTGTTAATTATCCAGTTCTATCCTATTAAATCTGTTTATCTTTCAACCCCTGGGTTTTCTTATTTTCTTCCCGATTCCCCTTCCTGGGTGGGGAGGGGTCATCGGGTGAGAGAATAATTGTCTAAGCGACAATAAATTGTTATGGGTTTTCTCAAACCATAACAAAGAGCTGAAAGAAACACCACTGATTCTCTCGGTACAAGCTTGGCAGATTTCCAAATGAAGCTTGTGAGTGCAGTTTTAGGGACTCAACCCTAAGTCAAGAGAACCTTTAGAAGGTCCCACTTATCCTGCAGAACACCAAAATGGATGGTGTAACAATATTTAACAATATTTAAGTCTGGTGAAAAAAACCTGTCGTTTACATTCCTCCCGAGCCTTCTGGTGAGGTCCTGGAGATGTTGCAAAATAAGTAGAAGCAGACCACTTAGATACCAACAGACCAGTGCAAGAAGTGCAACGTCTCATGTCAGGGTCTCAAATATTCTGTTGTCTGTAACATTTTGTTCAAAAACAATCAAAAATAGGACCCCAGTTTGGGACCCTAACAGGAGTAAATCATCGTTATTAATGATGTAAACCATCTCAAATTCAAACTTGTGTGGGCATTAACCCTGTGTTAAGGCAGTAACACCACAGAAACTCTGTCTATGCCTAAGACTCTAAGTCAACCAAGCACGAATGAAGATTCCTCTGCCCACTGCAGCCCGTTCAAAAGTACACAAAAAGTTGTGAAGCTGGAAGGCTTTGTCTTCTGGCTGTCATTTTCTCTTGCTTTCAATGGCCACATTTTTTCAGTACTCCAGGCAACCTAAAGCTTAATGACAATCCTTCTTAAATAATAAGATCCTCAATTAGGTAAAGTTTGTAAACACATGCTTTAGCCCATGTGGGGGCTTAAGACTTAAGAACACAGGTAAGTTTAGCTATGTTTTTACATTTGTGAGTATTCTGCTGAGTTCTGGTGCTACAGAGCCACAGCACATGATCTTACTGGCTGCAGTATTTGGAGGGAGAAAATACTTCCTGCACTTGGAATATTCATTGTACTAAAGCATAATTAGTTTCAGCATAAAAGCCTTTTAAAAGAGTTGTATAGCAATTTAACAAGACAAGATATTCTTAAATAGTCAAGCAGTTCCAGTAAAGCAAAAATAGCAATAATTTACTATTCTTTTTATATCTTTTTAGTCGGGAACAAGTCTATTTACCTCCAGATACAGGAAAGCTCAAAAAAGGGCTATCCAAAAAATAATTTTATCTGTAATATTAACCTTTTAAAACCAGTAGAATTTTTTTAAAGATTAAGCTGTGGTTGCTGGAATCTTTTTGCTTTCAGATGTTCTGAGATTGTTAATTTCTGAGTCTGCACAAATAGAATTTAACTTCAATAAAAAGTACAGCTTTAATAAATCAGTTTCTGCTCATTTCTCTAGCCATTGGCTGTCACTGATCTATACAGTAAAGCATACATTTAATGCAAATGTAAACAGCCTTAAAAACAGCTCCCTCCACATTGAAATAATGCCCAGCATGTGACACAGTATTTACTGGTGTAAACACACACACATACATAATAAATAGCTTTGGATCACTTGTAGCAATGGAACGGTTTTAATTTATGATATTTTAAAAAGCATTGAAATATCTTAGAGAGTAAGATCTGTGTCTCATCCATAAAAGGCTGGACAAATCATTAAACAGTACAGTGCTTATTTTGTGAATTACAGAGCATAGTCACCAACACCTCAGTAATATGTATCTACTATATTTCTGGCCTAAAACTGCATATTAAGGAGTGAGCAATTTCCTCAACTGTAATGAAATGTCATCACATTATGCCACCCCTTAGATATCAGCACAAAAACACGCTCCGGTTTTCTTTGCCCTCTGCATTTACAGACCATTTAAATGGTATACACTCCACAGTCCTGCTTTACAATTAGTGATAAGAATATATTGGCAAGTACAGCAGCACTGTATGAGCTGATTCTCATAGCTTTGGACCATTTATAATGTACCACATACCTCTGAACATGCTGCGATTCTGCTTTTGCTTGTAGCGTAGCTGTGTCTCCCATTAGACTGATGTTCTGTCAAAAGGAAACAGTTTTTCCAGTGATGTGAGGAGCTCTCCTATTCTGGTGACAGGGGGGTTTTTTGAGGGGGATGGTATCTGGCCATCTGTGTCTCACTGGTGGGTTTTTCTTCTTAGGGGTTTGTTCTTTTTAAGGATATATATACCCCTAATTTAAGAACCCTGCAGCCTGCAAGCGGCAACAACTAGATGGAAGGGACTTAAGCCTGCATGATCCATTTCTAGGTAGCATCTCTTCGACTCCATGTGATTTCTTTCGGTTTTCGTCCTACAATGTATTTTCATATGTCTTTCTGAAGTCAGGGATCGAGTGCAATTTCATAGTTGATGCACTCTGCGACTCAAGGAGTAAGTCACATCAATGCTATGCAGTTTTAGTAGAGCAGCTGGAAAGGGTGTAAGCCATTGGGCAAGCTGCATGCTGGAGGAGTACAACAAGGGTAATAACAAACTGTTTGGACCAAGAGTGGTTTTATTCCTGACTGTCTTTGTTTTCAAACTAAATTTCCAAAGCAAGAACTTGAAATAATGAGCATGGAGCATGTAAACTTGGCTGTTTTTCTTAGTTCTTCGTACACAAAAGAAGTTTAGTTTAAATGATCGGGGATATACTCTGCCTTTAAAGAGTAGGGCTAGTTCTATCATGTCAAGTAGCTATGATGCATTCAAGACAGATGGAAGGTAACAAAAATTAGCACTTCGCAGACCAAGAGAGTAAATATTTTTCTTTTTGTCAGAGCTGTCAATGTGTGCACAAATATGAATTGTGTGTTTTCTGGAGGTAGAATAGCATTGAAATGAACAGAGGGATTTTGTGCAGTATTCAGTGCAAACAGAGGGAACTATATACTACGGGCAGAACGGTGATATAGTGTCTGTTATAAACACATCTTCATTATGCTTAATTTACACAATGTTCAACTTTCAAATGGCATTGAGGTTTGGCCATATTTACAAACACCCTATTTTCAAATGCATATGTATAGGATATGGTGAAAATTTAAACTCAGAAGCAATCCTAACTGAGAACATGAAAAAAGGAATATCTTTCAACTTTGTGAGTATCAGCAGTATGATGTAGATGTTAAGGAGGTGCCCAGATGGGGGGCAAATGGACTAATAGTTACTAAATACTAATTGATAACAGACTACAGTATGCATTGAGCCATGTGTATGTATATCAAGGTCCAATGCTGTATGGCAGGTATAGAGAGTTCCCAGTATTCACACTACTCCGAACACAAAGTACATATGAAGAATAAACCAGGCTGCAGCACAAATGGATTTATAAATGAGTCAGTTGTCCCTCATTCCCCTAAAAATCTCATGCCAAGGTAGAAATATTTACAACTAGCGAGTAAGAAAATGCAAAATTAAAAGCAAATTAAAGCTAAAAGAGAAAAAAAAAGGTTCAGGAGTTCATCAGTTGATGGACTGCACTGATACTGAGAAGCAAGTGCTGAAGCTGCTAGAATGACAGTCATTGTTATTAGTTAATGTTACTGAAGCAAATACAACGCAGGGATTAGAACATAGTTCTATCATGTTTCTTGCAGAGAAGTAGGAACAGCCCCTACTATAGTTTGTATCTACACCTTAGCAACATCACCATGCAAGTACATACCCAGGATGATCTTTGGAGAAATTGTTTAATATTCATTCTGCCATCTAACCCACTAACAGAGCTGGCAGTTATATTCCAAGCTAGTTACATCTTCCAAATGATCTTGAAGTATGTGAAGGTGTGAGCATTTTGAAACCTACCCTGCTCATGAATACTTGCAGTAGTTACGAAAGCTCTGCATGTTACAAGTAGGGCACCTACCAATGCTACTGCAATGATACGACAGGAGCAAGAGATGTTATCTACCTGGATTTCTGCAAAGTATTTGACACAGTCCCACATGACATCCTGGTTTGTAAATTGGAGAGGCATGGATTTGATGGATGAACCACTCCGGTGATAATAAATTGGCTGGATGGCTGCACTCCAGTTGTGGTCAATGACTCAATGGCCAAGTGGCGAGCAGTGACAAATAGTGTTCCTCAGGGGTCAGTACTGGGACTGGTACTATTTAACGTCTTTGTTGATGACGTGGATGCTGGGACTGAGTGCACCCTCAGCAACTTTGCCAATGACACCCAGTCATGTGGAGTGGTTGACACACTGGCAGGAAGGGATGCTATCCAGAGCGACCTGGCCAGGCTTGAGAGATGGGCCCATGCAAACCTCATGAAGTTCAACCAGGCCAAGTGCAAGATCTTGCATGTGGATTGAGGCAATCCCATGCACAAATACAGGCTGGGCAGAAAGTGGATTGAGAGCAGCCATGAGGAGAGGGGCTTGGTAGATGAGAAGCCCAAGAAGAGCCACCAATGTGTGCTTGCAGCCCAGAAGGCCAACCATATCCTAGGCTGTATCAAAAGCAGTGTGGCCAGCAGGTCCACGCAAGTGATTCTGCCCCGCTACTCTGCTCTCATGAGACCCCACCTGGAGTACTGCATCCACCTCTGGAGCCCCCAATATCAGAAGGACATGGGCCTGTTGGAGCAGGTCCAGAGGAGGCTGACAAAGATGACCAGAGGGTTAGAGCACCTCTGCTATGAGGACAGGCTGAGAGAGATTGTGTTGTTCAGCCTGGAGAAGAGAAGGCTCCAAGGAGACCCTATAGCAGCTTTACAGTATCTAAAAGGGGCCTACAAGAAAGCTGGACATGGTATGTAGTGATAGAACGAAGCGAAATGGCTTCAAACTGGAAGAGGGGAGATTTAGATTAGAGCTCAGGAACAAATTTTTCACTCTGAGGGTGATGAGGCACTAAAACAGGTTGCCTAGGGAAGTTGGGGAGGCCCCATGCCTGGAAGTGTTCAGGGTGAGGTTGAATAAGGCTTTGGGCAACCAGGTCTAGTGGGAGGTGTCCTTGCCCATGGCAGGGGGGTTGGAACTAGATGATCTTTAAAGTGCCTTCCAACCTAAACCATTCTATAATTCTATGATTCTAGCCTAATTATGTTGTAAGGTGGCAAAAAAAGTTTCCCATATAAAATCTGTTTTGATACATATCATTTCTTGGTCTAGCCCTCATTTGTAAATTGCTTTAATGTACAGGAGAATGTCGAACAACTTCCATAGTGAAGGACATTCCCTCAGAGACTGGAATTCAAGAAGCAAGCAGCAGGCCCCCCTTGCACTTTTTCATTGTTTTGCTCTTTCTCTTAAGGGGATTAAGCAGGGTAGGGACAGAATTAAAAACCTGTGATTTTGTCATCCTGGTTGTTTCTCTGACTGACCTATCATGTGTGGGCAGTAAAATAATTTATCTTTGTGAATCATCTTAAATATGTGTTTAGCTACTGTGATTTGTTGTTTCTGGACCATCTCTAATTATTGTTCACATTTCAGTGAAAAATATAGTAGCACAGACAGATAATTAATTCCCCGTGTTAGCAGGGACTAACTTTTAATAACAGTGATAGAATGGGCAGATATTCAGACGTGAGTACCAACCTTCAGAATCTCTTATATGAAAGTTTATACTCTTCTCTCCTTTCTCTTGTAGCAGTCCTCACCTCAGGCTTACCTTCTTCACTGGACTGCTAAGAAACCAAAAGAAGTATATCTGTCTTATCAGTAGATAGTCTGTGTCAGGAAGAAAGAAAGTTTGTACCAGGCTGACCTTCAGCTGCTCCTTGAAAGTATTTGAAGACCATTAGTTTTTCTTCATGATGATGGCCTAGAAACAAGGGCAAATATGAAATAGATACCTCTTCCCTTCCTGAAAATTAGGAAGTTCTAGGGAGTTTTGCAACAAAAGCATAGGGGAAAAAGGAAGGTGAAGAATGAGTTTCCAATCCATATAGATGACAGAAAGCATGGGGCTGGAACATGAAATGTCTGTACTTTGAAGTGACAGAAGTATATGAAAAATGCAGGGATAGATCTGTAAATTTACAGAGCTGTGAACATATGCTAATCTGAAAGAATATTCTACCTTCCTCATAGTGCCGTCACATGCTTGGAAAGCATCCAGATGGTGCACATCACCATCTTTGGTCGTTCATGCAAGCTGTCCACCCTGTCTTTAGACCCAAGGGAGCAAGGATGCTTTTAAGCCATTCATATGTTAAGACAAAGCCATTCATGCATTAAGACAAATCAATATTTCAGTGTGTTAATATGGCAGACTATGAGCTCCAGCATCTGAAAGTCCTCATTCATTAGTCCTGTCAGATTTATATGCAGCAGCTGAATTTGTGACTTTAGTCAAAAACCTCTTCAGAGGTTCCCTTAGGTGAACTCTATAACATGGATCATATAGCGAAATGCTATTCCTCCAGTTAGAGTATTAAACCAGGCAATGGAAAAAAGCTGATGTCTTAGTCTTAGGCCCACTCAAAGATTTTTTAAGTGTGACCACACTTTTAGAATTTAAACTGGCCTTTTTTTTTCTTCATTATTAAAACAGAATAATTGCTTTGTCTTTATTATTAAATTCTAGATCTGTAATAGATACAAGTACAAATTTACATTATTTGTAACCATGATCAACTTTTAGAGACAGTCAGTTTTCACTTTTTGCAAGTGGCTTTATCCATTTTACCCAAATATAACGAAAAATTCTGTTGATATGAACTGTTGGGCTTCCATTAACTAAATAGGATTTCCAGATTAAAAAAAAAAGAAAAAACATCATTCATTCCCTACAGAGCCATTTTCTCTTCATTTGAAATGGGTTCAGTTGCAGTCTTGTGCATGTGTATGTATGCGTCTATAGGTTTACTCCCACTAAAATCCCCAAAGTGAAACACAAATTAACAGAATGACCACTCCACACCAGGATGGACACCTGCTGGCAGTAAAGTAAGCATCTCAACTTGTCATGAGCAGACCTAAATCCTCAATTTCTTTCTCTTATTAGACCTATAGATTTATTAGACACATTGAGGAAATGCATGTCTACTTGAAAGTAAAGCAGGAAAGGGTGAAGTATCACATGTGTTTCATTCTCTAGGAGATTAAGCCTCAGATTTATTGCAAGGAAGAAAGGCAGGTGTCCTGAATCACTGGGCATGATTTGCATCTTATTATGCCTCAGGACAAATACAAAATGGCTTCTTTGCAGATATGCTTTCCTATTTGTTTATGTTTTCAGAGCTGGGGCTTTTTTTTTTTTTTTAAAGTACATATTTTATATAGACGTCATTGCTTGAGAGAGGAAGAATCACAGAAACACTGCTGCATCAGAACTTGCATACCACTCGGAGCACAGGAGGAAAGGGAGCTTCTTCTTATAGAAGCACTGACTCATAGAATCATTTAGGGTGGAAAAGACCTTTAAGATCATTGAGTCCAACCATAAACCTAGCACTACTAAGTCCACCACTAAACCATGTCCCTAAGTGCCACATCTACGCATCTTTTAAATACCTCTGGGGATGACGACCCAACCACTTCCATGGACAGCCCGTTCCAATGCTTGACAACTCTTGCAGTGAAGAAATTTTTCCTAATACCCAATCTAAACCTCCTGTGGTGCCATTTGTAGCCATTCCCTTTTGTCTTGTCGCTTGTTACTCGGGAGAAGAGACCAACTGCCCACCTTGCTGCAGTCTCCTTTCAGGTAGTTGTAGGACCTGTGAAGAGAATATGTGTACTGAGAACCGGAGTTGCCCTGCATTAGTGACTGCTCGTTTTCTGCTTCCCTACCCTCTGACAACATGAGTCTTACAGGACTTGAACTATTATTGACTGATGTCCCTCTGTGATTGTTCAGTGACAGCTGCAGAGGTGCCTTAGAGGGAATTCATGTATCTGTACTTGCTCCCACCCAGATATGTGCAAGGCAGACTGGAACTTGGCTAAGAGACCTGTGGCTGAGAGACCAGGTGTCCCATTCTTCTATTCTCTGAATTTGCAAAATGAGCCCAACAGCGTTGAATACAAGCAGGCTGAAGTCCCATAGAGAAGCATCTATGCTAGGCAAGGCAGTGCTGACATTGTGAAAAGGAAGAATATTCCTTTTGTCACAGAAAGTGCCACATATAAGAGGTGGTAATATTAAATGTGGAAGTGACCCTGTAAACATCCTTGGAGAGGTGAATGACACCAGGAAACTGGAGATAAAGACGGTGCTCCTCCTGGGAATATATCTATGCATTGTAGTATACCTCTGAATCTGTGTACTGTATAGATCCATCAGTACTTGGTTCATCCAGAACCATGAAGAAGAGAAGCAAGGCCTATGGAAAGGCACTAAATGTACTTAGGCTGACTCCAGTGCTGAACTAAAACTCACTTTTAGCATAAGCTTGTTTATGAAGTATGCAATAGGCACATTTGGTTGCCTGGCTTGACTCAAGCTTTCCCAAGAGTGCCGAGACACCCTTTGGACTGAGGTGACAAATAAATAGCCTTCATTCTCTGTGAAACAAGAGTGACATTTAGATTTCTGTCTTTAAGACAAGTTTCATTTTTTGTTGGTTAATGTCCAAGTTCCACAAAGCATTCACTCAGCTTCGTAAGGGCTTTACTGGATAGCAAAGGACAGTAAAAATGGGGCAGATAGCATTATTCTGTCACCACTGTCACACATAGAAATTTCAACGAGTTTCAAATTATGGGCTAATATACTCTTTATTTGGTAGAAACCATTCGGGTCAATTTCACACATTTTTATGGTATCACAAGAAAATTGGAGTTTGCAAGCACAGGGTACAACCTGCATATGTGGTCTCCTGGGAATATAATTTCAAGACTATTACTACAATACAATTACTATATAAACTGTTTGCTGGAGGCAACAATTTTAAATGGGTCACTTGTTTCTTCAATTACTTACTTGGGAAGGTAACAACATTATACCCAGTTCTTAATTTACTTAGTAAAATATTTAATTAGCAAGTCTATTACTAAGTAAAGACATTGTTCAGTAACAGAATTAATTCATCCTGAATGGCTTGAAATTACTAAACAATCCACTATGATTTATTTGCAGAATTGGTGCATTATTTTATTAATATTAATAATGTCAATGCAGAGTTATTTCCTTTAGGGAAGATTGCAGATGGTTCAAGTCTGAACTTGAGAAGAGTTGCAGGCCTGCCTCCAGGGCTAGTAGTAGAAGCACATTTTACTTGACTGAAATTTAATAACGAAAGATGTCAAGGGGATTAAACAAGGAAAATCCATGGTAGAATAAATCTCTTCTGGGAACAGAGAGGGTAAAGTGGCTACCCAGTGAGACAGGATGAAAAAACGCAAAAGTAATTGACTTGAATAAGCTACTAATTCTGAGGTGGCTCCCTACTGTGGAATAATGACAAACACAAGCCAGTCCTGCAGCGAAAGCTGCCTCCGCTTACCATCACAAAGGGAAAAACAGGTTACCAGAACAGTGGGTCTTGATGAGAAAATTCGGGCTGATTTTGACATGCCATAGTAGAGGTAAGTGGAAGCTAATAGTAATTAAACTCTTTGTCTTCTGCAGTTCTCTGTGGTAGCTCAAGCTGTGTTACCTAATTACTTTCGACATGAGCAGTTCAACTTGAAGATTTCATTTCAGTGCGTAACCAGGCAGTGGACACTATTACCTGAGACTTTGTCGTGCAGGACCTGGAGTTTCAAAAGCCAACAAAAACTATAATGCTTAAACTGTCTGCTTAAAACTTTTCCAAAATTAGTATAGTTCTGGAATGTCAAAGATTGCTGGTTTTTAAAATTGAATGAAAATTTGGAAGAGCTGCTACAAGACTTAGTACCTGTTTTCAAGCTGCCAGATTGCCACTCTGACCAAATAATACTGGTGTATTATATGTAGGACTGTATAACTGTATGAGGAGAACACTCATGCATATGTGCACATGCATACCCTGTAGTATCCTAAAAATCTCAGGAAAACCAGTATGATCCACATGGAAACCCTATGCTATCCCAACTGTGGTAGTCCCAATAAAGGACTCTGCCCACTACTCTATTTTCAACAGAGATTCTCTTCAGATGTACTACATCTGCAAGAAAAAATAGAGTTCTGGAAAAATTAGACACTGAAACATAATAAGAAAGGACTGATTGCACAGAAACACACGAGCATACACTTGCAAAAGGAAGGGCATAGAGTTTGAAAATCCATCCCATTTCTGAGTAATATGGATATAGAGCCAGTTAACTTTATTTCAAGACATGACTCTTAGATGAATAGGTAATTCAAGGAAGGTTCACTAAACAAGATGGACTGTAACCCTGATGCTACAGCTGTGTTACCAGCTGCAGATTAAAAAACACTAGGAACTTGGTCAAGAGGCTTGAAGAGATGAGTTCTTCAGAAAGAGTCTTCTGATAGAATGTGTTGGGATGAGAAACCAGCCTTCAAGAAAGAAGGATTTTGGTGCATGAGACTTAGTGGAAACCTTCCTCTGAAGTCTTTCTACAGAGAGACCAGGAAAACTCTCAGGCATTTTTGGGGCAAAATCTGACCAGTTCTAGTCACAGCTGCTATAACAGAGGTTGAAGGAAAAGTGCTGAAAGAAGCTAAGTAAGTCCTGAGGAAGGAAGGAAGATGTTGGCCTGACTGGTCTCAAGGAGCTTTATATCAGGAGGGAAGGTAATGTAATTGCTCTTCATGAAATGACTGAGGAACTGAGCTGGAGTGCCACAGTGCCCTATCATGCCCAACTTTTGTTAAATAGTACTGGCAGCTACAAGTGGAAGAATGTGCTCCATTCTGTTCAAAGATAGTTGCCCAGCACTTGAGCATCTTCCTTATTCCTGAAGGCACAGCATCTCTAGAGAACTTCTATGATTATTTTTTTTTTCTCTTAGAATTTACTTATATTTTTTACCTTGTGGGAATGATTTGATTTGACAGACTTTTCTCTGGATCCCAACTCCACTAGGAGCCATGCTTTCAGAAGTTAGTCCTTTCAGTCTTGGCTGATGTGGGGACAGGAGACTCTGGTATCCTTGTAACTGTAGAGCAAAAGAACTTTGGAAAGACATCTGGAAAGCCCCTGAGACACAGAGTTCCTATTTTGGCAGATTGCCTTCTACATAACATAGCATAGCAATTGTGCAACTGAACATGGCCTTCTAAATTTGTTAAGAATGCATAAATTCGTCAGATGGGGATGTGTTATGCATCCTGATATAAAAGTGTAGTTTCACATCATGCTGTCTCTTTTTTTTTTTTTTTTTTTTTTTTTTTAATATCTACAGTAAAAGTGGTCTCTAATATCCTTCTTGAAGGAAACTTTTACAGACAGCTCAGGCTATGGCGCTTGAGTCTTTCTTCAGGTTTGTCCTCAGTACTATGAAAACTGATTCTTTGCTGTTGTGCAGCATCTATATGTACCTCCATAGATAGAAGAGAATTCAATGATGGTTGCTACATTCTCAAAAGGTTAGAACAGGCTGCAAGCTGAACATATTTCAGGTGTCTTATCTTTGTGTTACTCCATTCTGCATGTGCACCCACTACAAACACAAATCCCCATCAGATTTCTGAAATTGGGTTTCCATTTCAAATGATAGTATGAGTTTTGTTACAGAAAATTGAAAACATTAGCATCTTTGCATTATGACTGTCAAAAGTTCAATCAAGAGGTACTGTCTTTTTTAATTTCTTGCAGTTTTTAGGGAGAAAATCTGAACTGTTTCAGACCATTATTGCTTTTCAACAAGAAAAGGAAGTTTACAAATTACTAAGAAAGGAGCAGAAGGTAGGTTTCCAGGCAGGGCTAATACCACAAATAATGGCTTTACAGACAATATTTCTTCTTAAGGTCATTGCCATACAGAGTCTAACAATAACTTCTCATGGTGTGTGAGGTTCATGTCTAGAGTTCTTCATCCTTGTCATTGGCTGCAGCAAGCTTTTGGGATATGAGAATCCTGGAGATACCAGCATAAATTCATAGAATCATAGCATCATAGAATAGTTTGGGTTGGAAGACACCTTTAAAATTCATCTAGTCCAACCTCCCCTGCAATGAGCAGGGACATCTTCAATAAAATCAGGTTGCTCAGAGCCCCGTCCAGCCTGACCTTGAATATTTTCAGGGATGGGGCATC
This sequence comes from Chionis minor, assembly GCA_013398295.1. NCBI lineage: Eukaryota > Metazoa > Chordata > Aves > Charadriiformes > Chionidae > Chionis > Chionis minor. The sequence continues at coordinate 596,403 of VZSF01008968.1, read as the reverse complement.
TACCACCTCCCTGGGCAATCTCCCATTGTTTCACCACCCTCATTGTAAAAAATTTATTCCTTATATCTAGTCTGAATGTACCCTCTTTTAGTTTAAAGCCATTACCCCTTGTCCCATTGCAACAGTCCCCATCTTTCCTGTAGGCCCCCTTTAAGTACCGAAAGGCCGCAATAATGTCTGCCCAGAGCCTTCTCTTCTCCAGGCTGAACAACCCCATCTCTCTCAGCCTGCTCTTACAGGAGAGGTGCTGATCCCTCTGGTCATTTTTGTGGCACTCTAGACCCGCTCCAACAGGTCCACATCTCTCCTGTCCTGAGGGCTCCAGAGCTGGACCCAGATAGGGTCTCATAAGAGCAGAGGGGCAGAATCACCTCTTTCAGCCTGTCGGCCGCTCTTCTTTTGATGCAGCCCGGGACACGGTTGGCTTTCTGCGCTGTGAGTGCACGCTGTCAGCTCATGTCCAGTAAAATGTAATTGTTGTGACTAGTATGGTCACACTTTTCTTTCTCTGCACTCCCCGTGTTCTCTGTATGATGGAATGATCTTCCTGGCGTGATCCTGTATATTTATACATCCCCAGTGTGTTTTCTGCATTACTTCAGAAATTGAAAATGCTGCCATTAAATGAGGGCTACATACAGGAAGTTTCTTGGGCAACAGCCAGCTGGATGCAGTTTCTCTCCTTAACTCTTATGCGTGGAAACTATCCTTGTGGGGTAGGAAAAGGAATATCATACGCAGTGAATTAAAAAATCCAGTACAGAGTTAAGCTGACATGGGTGGGCTGCTCCCCGTCTCATTTTTCCCAGCTATTAAAAAAAAAATATCAATAAATCACACACATATATTGTATAAGTTTTTCTTTCAAGAATATTAACGTGAATGTAATGACAAATTTACAACCAACATCCTGATCCAGAGTCTTGAGGTCTCCTACAACAATCTGTCATCAGTCTTCAAGAGGAAATAGTCAACACTCAGAAAGGAATAGGAACAAATGAGCTGAAAGTTGAATACATTGAACATTTCTTCTGTACATTTCTAACCACCCTTTTACAGAAAATTTTGCATTAGCAAGCTCCTTCCAGAACCTTTTCTCTACTCTGTTGCATCAGATCTTGTTTTCTTTGATTTGTCCTTAGGATATGAGCACCTGTTCCGTGCTGCACCCTTTGCTTAATGGGGTGAAATGATCTCCTGTTGTGAATATGAATTTAGCATTGCAAAGGCAAGATGGAAAATGTCACAACGCTTCCACACAGTGTGTTTTTTGAGGGTTATTTCTACACAGACATCATAATATGTCACTACATAACTTAGCCAGATGTTAGGTCCCTTGGCTACCAAATTCTGAGGCAACCTGCTGCTCTTCTGAATGATTAATCATCTAGGTTTCTTTCTGTAACATACAATTTATTTTCTCCAGTTTTTTCATTCTCTGGTAGGGGTTTGGAGGTAGGAGAGTTGACTCTGTATATTTTGCATTTATCTTTCTTATGCTAAAAGATCTACTTTTATTTTTTATTTAAATCAATCATTAATTTTTATGACCTTCTAAAAAATTCTTCTTTCACCACTAAAAGTTTTGGAATGGGTTTCAACTGCTGCCACACTGCTGCCTTAGGTAGAAACAACTTTTCTGAAGACTAGGTACACTAAAAGAAATCCCACAAATATTTATTGCATCTTAGAAACAAAACTTTTTATGAATTTCCTTATCTCTCAAATAAATAAAAAGGGATCACTCACTTACCATTTTCATATTCTGAAAAATGTATCTTTCCTGATGTAATGATAGGTGACCCAAAATTGACCAACAGGGTATTCCATCCCATGTGCCTCATGCTCAGCATAAAAGCTGAGGGACCAAAAGGTCAGCCCTCTTTTTCTTCAATAGCCAGCATCAGAGGAGGACTCTGCTCGTCTGCCTTGGATCCCAATCCAGAATCCGGATCCGAAGTCCAGTCTGGGGCTTCCCCGTGCCTGTTGGTGACATGCTTGTCATCCTGGGAGCTTGATAGGGTTTTGTATGTATTTCATTATTTTCTTTTTATTATTTTATTCTTTATTTTTTATTAAAGTAGTTTAGTTCCTGCTAAACGAGTCTCTCTTTTTCTCATTTGTCGTTCTGCCTGTTTGGGCCAATCGGGCCCAAACCACGACAGAAATCTTGCATCTGAACCTAAGTCCTAACTACGTTACTTTCTCTCTGTTTCACTGTTCAATTTTTCCGTGAATCATAGCAATTTTCTTATCTGTGCTAACCTAGGGATGTTCAAACAATGCTGTACACGGTTTTTCCAAAGAAGTACTATAGGTAATTAAACGTACCTTGCTGTTTGGCAAATCTGGACTTTAACAATGTTATGATATTTACGTCTGACATCTTTTGTCTCCTGCAGCAAACTCTTTCATTCAGCATTAAGCTGACTTAAATTTGGGGTGGGAGCACAGGAAGGAGAACGCTTTGCCCAGTTAACCTTGAAAAGCAACGTTATTACTGTATATTAATCTGCCTCTTTCTGAGCTCAGATGTGAGCTGCTGCTTGCTGTTGAGAATGAATTAATGACTTGGTCTGCAAAACTAGCTGCTCCTTCAAAAATCTTGCAAAACTTAATGATCTAGATGGCTTTCCTTTCAAGTGCCTGCGCAGCTAATTAAAAAACTAAGGTGATGCCTAATTCCCTGTACACATCTGGTGTTTTAAACAAGATTTACGTACACAGCACTTCATTGTCCCTGCTGGTGTGTCTTTCATTTTGCCTTCTATTTGTGGCAGTGCCCATTCTAATGGGTTTCATGCTATTATAAAGAAATTCAGAGGCACTCACTATGTAAGGAGTGATCTTCTTCAACCAGAAATGTCAGCAGCATATGGCAAAGTTTCCTCATCCTGGAAGTATGAGTTCCCAGTTCTTTACTTCTCTGTGTTTGGTCTTTTCCTTTCATCGTGCTCCATACACCGGAAACACGCTTGGAGATTTTGCTTGCATCTAATCACACAGAATACTTTTAAATTTCACTTTTAATTTTAAAAATAGCCTGACAAGACTTATGATCTTGATAGCTTCTCTCTTCACCAGTGTCAATCAGTATGAATTTTTCTTGAACCGGGCTTACCAGAAGTGTAAATTTCACACAAAGCTGTTTGTGGCTCCAAACCTAGAAACCAGTGTAAGAAGTCCTTGCACTATTCCTCAGAAGATCTTCCTTCTCCTTTTCTATTTTAAGATCCCCTTTTATTCTGTAAATGCAACAGCATTTTGGCTTTACTGTTGTCTGCGATGGTGCAACTATCAAAAACGTCTCAGAATAGCTATTATGTAATAGCTGTTCTCCACTAGGTTTTCACTAGGATCCTTTTATTCTTATTTCTGTTTTCCTGTGCTTAAGGCACTGATAAAAGGGTAGAGGAGTTTAAAAAAAAATCCCACTCCTCAAATGTCTAATGCTAGACATTTTACTCTTTGCTAGAGATTAATCCCTCTGTAGAGTGAAGAGAATAGTCTTCTGTGGAAAGTCTGAAGGATTGACTTAAATTGATGATGCAAGTGAGTTTAAATAGGCTCCTGGACATCATATTGAAGTACCGGAAACACATCTTTTTTTGCCTTTTGCAACCTCTACTCTGAATGCGTGTATACTGGCAAACCTTCAATAGAGTGATGGGAGCAAATTGTTAAAGCTGAACTGTCACAGTTGTCTTGCAATGTCAAAAGGAGGAGTCCTTACCCATGCCTGTTGAAGGAGTCCTACTCGTGCTTCCTGCACAAGTTATTTGTGTAGCCATGCAGTGAAGTAAATCATGGAACTAGCTGGCAGGAATAAATGAGCAAAAATCTCTACAAGTTCCCTCATCTAGTTAACCTTCCAGCCACGCAGACAGCTGTACTGGAACAAGGGAGTGGGTACAAGTCATGGGTAACCGACAGAGGGACGGATTCTTTTGATGGAAGGACTGGCTTACATCAGCTTAAAGTATTAACTGAACTGCAGACTAAGTGAATGAACTGTTTGACCCCTTTTTGGAAGTGTCTTCAGCTGAATTACTGTTAAGTATTTGACATAAAATAATTTTGTTCATTGAGAATGAATATTAAAGAAACAATGGTTGCAAACTGAGTTGATAAATTAAAGCAGATATTCTTTATGCAGACAGTACTTGAGAGAGGGGTGAAGAGATTTCCTGTTAAAGATGTAGTGATTTTTATGAAGTATCATTCAAGTAGCTTGTTACAGCTCTTGAGAATAGATTGTCCGAATGTTCACTGAGAGATTTGTGCTGTTCATGGAAGAAGTATAAAATTCACTTACTATAAATTATTCTCCTCCTAAATGTCTTGGTCCTAATGTTATTTTGGCAGATACATTCCTTCTGTTTCACCACTCCACTGAAATATCCCCAGAATACTGTATTTCCCAGTACTTACTCTCTTTGTGACAATAGTTGGAATCAAATATCAGTATTGGGATTGACCACAGCTTTTAAACAGAGCATCTTTCACTGAATAAGGAGACTTAAAAGCCATTTGTTTTTCCTTCATTCTTTTGAGCTTCTGCTCCCAGCTTTGCTTGGGTAGGCTCAGCTGTTTACCTTTTTTCCAGTGCTCTTACATGTCTCTTTTCTGTTCCTCCTTTAGCCACACCAACAACAGCCAAGTAAAGCATGGGCCTTCTTATTTTTGCCTGAATGACTCCACTAATAAATGCCAAATAAGTATGCATGCAGAGTTTGTAAGAAGAACAAATGAAAACTGACTTTTCACCAGCTGCAGGGTCGCCATAAATACCCACAGATTTAACTGTATGTGTACATGAACCACAGTCAAAGTCAGCTTAGATCCTCTTAGCTATATTAACTCTGTAAGACTAATAAGAATAAGCAGCATAGGACCTGGCTACTTGGACAAGCTCAAACCTCATTTTACTACCAGAAGAGGATATCCAATTAGAAGTTTAATCTACTTTAAGTTCTTTGACTGCATGCTTCTAGTTGATTCTTTTTACTCTTCCTGACCTTTTCATCTTGGAGGTGTGTCTTAGACAGTGAATGTGACAGATTAGGTTCATTTCATAAGAAAGGGCCATTTTCCGTAACTGCTTGATGATTATTTGCTGAATACACATTAAAGATTCCAAATTGCCTCCCAGTGGTCAGGGAAAAAAATTGAATTTTAAGAAGTGAAAACGAATCCTTATAATAGTCTATTCATATCTCCCTAACAACAATTTAAGAATAGCAAGGTCAGTAGTTTTCAGGGCAAAGATGGACTTTAGAAGGGATGTAAACACCTTCTATGCATAGACTTCAATATTCAAAAAAATGATACATTTAACACTTGGTCTATTTAAAGTTAACCAATAACAAAGTTAATCAATAACATCAATCATACATTTCCATCCTTCACAGATTCTGTTTGTATAGTGCATTAACCTAACCTCAGCAGAGCACAATGGTCTCATTTCCAAGGCTGCATATTCTTCTTGGGTTTTTTTGCACTCATACATTGCTGCATCATTTGAAAACACTTTTCCTACAGCCTACCTTGCTAATTTGATATTTTTAATTCTCATTTGCAATTTTTGCATTCATTTAATAACAACTTTTTTTTCAAGAAACATTGTTAGGCCACCACCTATACAATCGTCAACACTGGAGTTCAATTTGTAGAGCCAAAATAATCCTTACTTGTGCAGATTCAGACTTGCACAGAGTCTGTCCTGGGACTCCCCTGGCAATGATCTCAGATGTGCTTATATCTCTTCCTTGTGAGATAGAAAGACATTCAGTGCAGCTTCAGAAGAGGTTTTAAATTTCACTTAAAAGTTCAGCTGTTCAGGTATAAAGGTTCACTGATTGCCACTCATCACATAAGCAAAACTTAGCCAAGCGAATGCGGCCGGGGATATATAGGACCAGACACTGAAACAATAAATGCCTGCACTCTGCAAAGTGTTTCTTGGTGCTTACTAAACAGAAAAGTCAGTGAAATACAATGTAGAGAAAGGAAAACATAGAAAGACCTCAATTTGAATGGGAATGTGTTTCTGAGAAATTTTGTCTCAAAGATGACCTCTCTGATTATCTTGGATTATATTTTCATTTGTCAAATCATGTACAAAAATATTAAATGAATAGATAGTAGGCATTTATATTCATTTTTGCAATATTTTATTTTTAAATGATGAACTGCACAGGATCCTTAGAAAGCAAAAAAGCCCGAAATGGAGCCTGGCTCAAAGCCAGGTTAGAGGAGAATGGCAAGGAAAGAAGAGACATCCATAAACTGAGGGTGAAAATTTTCCAAATGAGGTTGTACAGCTGTAGGTATAACTGAAGATTCCACTTGCATCCTTTTTGTATGTGTTTTGGCCACAGTTCTTACTGCAAAATGTTCTTCTTATTTCTTGAACACTGCATACCAAGATGACACAAAACTACTATTATCTAAATGCTCCAGGGAACTGTTAGAACAATTCACTGACTGCTAGTTCTGGATAACATTTTTAAATTGCTTCCAAATACTGTCCTTGTTTTTTTCTTCAGCTCTTAGTTATGTTTTGTGGACATGGGGGATGGAACAGTTGCATGAATACTAAATGTATTTTTTTCACCACAGCTTTATTTGAGCTCTGATTTATTATGATGGAACTCCCACATTAGGAACTGAACCAAAAAAACGTTTACTTTGTAGGAAGATAGTGAAATCCCTTTTCTTTAAAAGGGGTTAAACTTCACTATAAAGTACTGGTTTATGAGACACATACATTTAAAACATCCTCATTGGGCTATGCAGAGTCAGGCTTTCTTATCATTGCCAAAATGCCTTTCTTTTATTACAGTGAGGGAAGACACAGCCTTCTGCAGTTATTATAATGACAGGAGGCACTGTAAGCCAGACAAGCAAATGAAGACGCAACTTCAGGTCTTTCCTCAGACAGAAGCAGAATTTAGAATCTTCTCAAGTCCTGGTAAATCCACTGTGGACCCTGGTAATCACTCTGAGGTAAAGGTTTTCTGTCTTGCAGAGGCGTCACAGAAGAAAAGACTGCTCCCTGCAAATCCAGAATTGAATTATCCATTCTCTTCTGTTTCTTTGCAGAGGGCATGTCCCAAATTACAACTTTGTACTTGACCATGGGGATTAACTTCATGGAGTTCTGTTTCTGGGTATTTCGTGGTTTGGTGTTTCTAGTTTGGGTTTGTTGCGGGGGGGTGGCAATTTTGAAGCTAGCTAAAACAAGTCAGTTTAGCAGAGCAGTAGCTCTCTAGCAGTTGTGAAGCTGGGATAGAAGATGTCTGAGTAGTGAGTTATAATATAACCCATTCTCTATGCTAATTGCTGTATCTTAATGTTTCATTTAAAGCTTCATCTCCAGTTTCGCTGCAGGAGGAGATTCTCTGCGATGAAGAAACGCTAAAAGAAGAACAGCAAAGTGTTCAGCAGCATGCTCAGCAACTGCTTTCTATTATGCAAGAGTTTAAAGGAATGTGAACAGTCTACTGAAAGGCTCCTCATGTGACTAAGATCACAGCAACAACCTTGTGCCAAATGAACAGCTGAGCTCTTATGTGCTCGTACAAAGACCAAGCTAGAACAGCATGGTGGAAGTCTAGCTTCAGATACAGTGAATAGGAGTTTAATGCTCAGCATGTTGTTCCACTGGCACCTTTTCAGCTGTGGGAAAATATTTTAATTAAATTCTCACCTCACCATCTTTAGCATATTTTCCATTATGACTTGATCTTTTTCATCAGATCTTTGAAAATTCATCTCTTTGCCCTCTGTGAGTTTTAAAAAACAGGGGAAAAAAGAAGCCCTGTCTGTCCTATGAAATCTGTGACAGTTGTATTTTACTTCTGTGTTGTAGGGTTAGTGTAAGAAAGGGTCTCATATACAACAAAACAGACGTGTAGCTGAGCTGGACCATCATTTAAAAAAAAATCAGAATTGTTATATTAAATATCTGGCAATACTGGAGCGGGGGGAGAAGAAGGAAGGGAGGGAGGGAGGGAGAGAGGGA
>VZSF01008968.1:545883-588363 GCA_013398295.1 Chionis minor | reverse complement strand
AGAAAGAAAGAAAGAAAGAAAGAAAGAAAGAAAGAAAGAAAGAAAGAAAGAAGCCAAGCCAAAGCAAGATTGGTCTTTACAATTTCCCTGTTCACAGTTACAAGCCATAAAAGAAAGTAAGAGCAGAGCTATTGCCTGCAATGCAGAGATTTTGGAGACACTGAGGATTTTTTGCCTTGTATAGGAAGGCCCAGATATTAACCATGTAGCAGTAATTTGGTAACAGGTGAAAAATTTCTGTTTCTTTTGCGGACAGCAGTTGCCTCCTGTTCCAGGGCCTCTTATTTTTTCACACTTGAATTAAGGAGGACAGGCATTTCAGTCATCTGTTTCTCTTTATTAAGTTATGTCTCCCTTTGGGATTTAAATAGTCTGCTTTATCCTGTCAGTTGTCAAGCCAACTCCCTACTGTTTTAAATCTGTCCTTCAAAATTAATGGTGTGTGGTGTACCCCTATATCTTAACAATACATTTTAGCAGACAACTGTCAATGTTTGTAAATGGGAAGTTATTTATTATATGTTTATTACATGTTCTAAAGGGGGAAGTCCTGTTTATTAATTAACAATTTAGATTGTTGCTGTAAGTTTTTAATATATGTATTTTTTGCTAGTATTTATTTAAACATATGTATAATATGTATATTTTTATGCCACGAAAAGTCCTTGACATAGATCAGGACCTGACAATGGTAGATGTGCAAATATAGAACAAAAATCCTCTGTACTGGGGAAACTACATATTTAAAATACACCTTTCAATCTGGGGATCAGAAGGACGTCAGGGGACAATATCTTTATGCCCGTCTCTATGGAGGGCACAATTGTGACCCAACAGCTCTCCTTTGAGAGTTAAAAGATTGCTTCTGATCACCACCATCCAATCAGTAGGAATAATGAACAAAAATGGTAAACAGTATCCTTAAAACAAGAGACATACAGCAATTACAAGCTCTCAAAATGAAAGGTGCCTTTTTCAAGGGAAATTTTTACCAAGTTCTTTACACTTTGCAGTCATCAGTTGCAGCAAAATTGACACCTTTCTCTAACCCAGGGGAAAACTCACAGTTCACTTTGGCTGCCAGCAGACAGGAGTTCCTGAGCTTTTCAGACATCGGATGGCAGTACAGGATAGTGAGATTTCCAGGGCAATGACAGAACAGGGTAAACCAGGAAGAGGAAGATCAAATCTCCAAAAGACAGTGTGGTTTTTGCTGCTGGCTGGCTGGCTGCCATTGGAATCAGACCTTACCTATCCTGATACTGTGTTGTTATGTCCAACAAGGCTGAAACAACATACAAAATAGGAGAGGACTACAGTTCAAAGACATCAAATAATAGATTTTAAGATAAATACTGTAGATATTATCTTGCTGTAGGGAGAGTCAATGATTTTGTTCCTTCTAGGAAAAGGAGCATACTGTCATGGATGAAAATGTTTGACACAGTTATGATTTAACAGCAATATTAATAGCTTGAGGTAGATCAAGAGGTTGAATTTTAGCAGCACTCGATCATTAACCACTTTAAGGATTTACAAGGTGATTTAACAAAATAATTGAACAGCAACTTAATTACAGATCAAAAATTACAAGATGCACACTATAAACTTACTATAAGGTGTCCCAAATCAATACATATACATATGAGCACAAACATGCAAACACACACCATTCGAGGAGTTGCGCACACACCACCCGAGTTTTTTAAGTTGCAGGACCTAGGTCCCTTGGCAGCAGGCTACTCCAGTGAGCAAACAGGTGGCCCTTTTGACTCCACACACACACAGGAAAACAGAGTTTGGAGTAAATACTCACAATGCATCGGCATTCCTCATCGGGAGATAACTGAGACTGGAGGGTTGACTCACCCTGGCCTGCTAACCCTCCAGGTGTCTGCCTGAGTGGTGTCCCAGCTCAGGGGAGATGCTGGTCACAGCCCACTGGGATCCAAAAGAGCTCAGAAGGTCTTTAGTAGAATCGCTGCTCACAGGGTCCAAGGTAATTGACTTTCGTCAGGTACTTTTCCACTCTGGCCCCACTCGGACAATGGTGTATTCTGTTTTCCACCAGTTGCAAAAGTCCAGAACTTGCTAGACCCTGAAGTTATTTTATCACATCCGCACTTCGGGCCACAATCCAGGTGCTGTCAGGGGGTGATCGACTATTGATACCCTTTCCAAGAGACAGGGGACACAAGAAACAGGTGTTAAGGGGTTGCCAAAGCATTCTGGTCCATTGCCCTTCGCATTCTTTCGTGCTTTATGTTGGGTTATTCTGTGGCCCAGGTTGCCATGTGGCCCAGGTGCTAAGGAGTTGCCATAGTGTTCTGGTCTGTTGCCCCTTCACATTCTTTCTTGTTTTATGTTGGGTTGTTACGTGGTCCAGGTGGGAGGAAATCGCGTCAAGCACAGAGTGGCCCAAGAGAGGTGGGGGGGGTGGCGGTTGCACCACCACACCTATCTTACTGTAAGAAGGCAAAACAAGTTCCAATTTAGTCAGCAACTGATTATGAAACAGTAAAATATAATTCTAACAGCTTAGTAACTTAACAGCTATTTAGAGAACTGCTTACCTTCTTAAACAAATCCTTGTGTAGAAACAGTGTAAGTGGTGAGATAAGACTGTAGCAAATTTTGTTACAGGGTTGGGGTTTTTTTCAGCAAACATGGATTTTGAAGAAAATGTTGCTCTTTGTGGGTGTAAGAGTATGTTGTTTTGTGGACTGAGCAGGCCAGAATGCTGCCCTCAGACTACAGCAATTTCAAATTTATCGTAGCTTCTAACTAAGGAAAAGCTTCAGATGACTGTGAGTTTCAGACACTTGTTTATGCCATGTCAAAGTCTATTTACAGTTTGATTACTCTTTGTCAGGTTTTATTTTTATTATTATTGTTGTTGTTGTTATTATTATTATTACTACTACCATTGTTCTCTCCAGACAAAGTTTAATGGTAGACAACAATTGGCGGCCAGCTGATCTGTAGGGCTCCACTTAAATCTGGCCTGTGACCGTGGTGAGTTTTGCTTCAGGTTCGTACAGTCACATATTATCCCTTCTTCCTTGTTTTGTGGGATTGGACAGCCTGGTGACTCGGAAATTACCAAGCATAACCCAATGCTCCACCCCCTTTTTCACTGTGCTCACTCACTTCTCACTGTGAAGCTTTTTATAAGCTTCCTGGTTCCAGGACAGCCTTATATGATGATTTTAAGAATCCGTTCACGGTTATGAAACATTATTTTTTTACATCAGAAAAATGAATTAAGAGTAGTTTCTTTTAGTATTTTGAATCTTGTAACTGAGGCTGTTCGTACTGCCATGTAAAGTAGCAGTATCTCTCAGGAATTGGATTTAACCTCTATAGCTACAGTAAGGCTGACACAATAGCATCTTTTTACTAGAATTGTGTGTTGCAATAACTGCCTTTATGGTAATGCATGCTTTTAAAAATGAACCTGTAGCTGCAAACTATTTTCTTCTCAGAAAATAAGTGCATTTGTAGCCTAGCTACTTCTGGTTTTTAAGGAAAACTTGTATTTCTCATATGCCTGACGCCTGAATATGGCTTCTTATCGTGCTGGCAGCATTGTGGCTCAGAGCAAGTCTATGTGAGACAATGTGATGGGTTACCCTTGACTTGCTGCCAGATTCCCACCCAACTACTCTCTCACTCCCCCTCTTCAATGTGACAGGGGAAGAAAATAAGATGAAAAAGCCCATCGGTTGAGATAAGGACAGAGATCGCTCACCAATTACCATCACAGATGAAACAAACTCAACTTGGGGAAAATTAATTTAATTTATTGCCAATTAAAAATAAGAGTAGGATAGCAAGAAAAAAAACAAAACTGAAACCACGTCCCCCTTCTTCACAGGCTCATCTTCACTCCTTCATTCCTGACTCCTCTAGTCCTACACACACACACACCCAATCAGTGTAGGGGATGGAAATAGGCGTTTTGGTCTCTTCATAATGCTTCATCTCTGCCAATCCTTCTTCCTCATGCTCTTCTCTTGCTCCAGCGTGAGGTCCCTCCCACAGGATACAGTCCCCAAACTTCTCCAAGGTGGATCCTTCCTATGAGCTGCAGTTCTTCAAGAACTGCTCCAATGTGGGTCCTTTCCATGGGGTGCAGTCCTTCAGGAACAGACTGCTCCAGTGCGTCACAGGTCCTGCCAGAAAACCCACTCCTGCATGAGGTCTGCTCCAGTGTGGGCTCTCCACAAGCTGCAGCTTCCTTCAGGCCATGTCCACTTGCTGTGGTGTGAGGTCCTCCATGGCCTGCAGTGTGACTATCTGTTCCACTGTGGTCCTCTACGAGCTGCAGGGGGACAACCTGCTCCACCACGGTTTTCTCCATGGGCTGCAGGGAAGTCTGCTCGGGTGCCTTGAGCTCCTTCTCCCCTTCCTTCTTCACAGACCTTGGTGTCTGCATGATTTTTTCTCTAGCATTTTTCTTACTCCTCACTCTCACAAGTGCTGTGCATCATTTTTTACTCTTTATTTAATACCTTATCACAGAGGTGCCACCAGTGTTGTTGATAGGCTCAGCTTTGGGCAGCTGTGGGTCCATTTTGGAGCTGGCTGGAGCTGTCTGGTCTCTTCTCACAAAGGCTACCACTGCAGCTTCCCCTCTGGTAACACCTTGCCACATAAATCCAGTGCAGACAGTACCTAACTGCATTATTCTTGTTTAAGCCACTGAAACCACCTGTTGCTACCAAACTTACTCTAGGATAGTCGTTTAAAATGATCAGAATAACTAAGGACTTAACCTAACTTACTGCATAAAAACTGGTTGCGTGTTTCTTAATTTCTCTGACAGTAATGTATACCCTTGAGATATCAAACACTAGAATGATGTTAGATTCCTTAAAGCAAAGTCACTAAAATCAATATAACTCTATGTCGCCTTTGGATAATGAGGTGAAGTATCTGTGCTCAAACAACAATTAAGACTGGCCTTGCTCTCTCTTGTGCAGGTCAGAGGAGTGGAGACTCTCCTGGCCAGCACGGGATGCAGATAAGGAGGGAGCCCTGTGTAGGCAGAACAGCCCTGCTTTTCCTCAAGGAAGACAAGACAACGGGAACTCGTGTAGTTTTTTGTTCTTTGAAAGGCTAGTGTGCCCCATGACTGACCTCTACCTCATTACCTGTGAAATGCTTATTAAAGTTGACACCCCTGCATATGCTAATGAAGATTCTAGAGATTATGCCAAACATATATGACTACAGCACCCAAATCATACTATACATCACCTAGGGGAGGGAAACCTTATAATTTTGTGAATAAAAAGATGGAGAAAATGACTGTTAAATTGGGAGAGAAGAATCTGAATACCTGATGGACCAGTTGACGGGCTGTGTTCTCTTCCTCCACCCCAGGCAGGGCCGCCTTCTTGAGTAAGCGCTGTCACCCTCTGGTGAATGTTACCCCTGGGTTGTTATATTATTATCATTTTTGCTAGCAATATTAACCTTAAGTAGTAGCACTATTGTAGTCAGTGAATTTATCCATGGAAATCTCAAATCTGTTCTGTCACTCTCAATAAATAACTAATTTCAATTTTGTGAATCTGACTTAGTGAAAGTCCTTTGTTGGGACTCAGATCAAGAAATCAATGAAAGTCCTGGGATTCTGACAGACAAATATCAAAACTACATTTCTTCTTAACATGACACTGTATAGCAAGAAGGTTGGTTTGATATTTAAAAAAGAAAGCTTTTTTATTAACAAAGTGTTTAAAGAACTCAGTGTTTTAAAGACAGAGTATTTTTATACAGTCTACCAGCTACATGATATTCCTTCAGCTTTTAGATTTCCTTTATATTTCTTTTATACCATTAGGGCGTATAGGAGATAGATACTTCAGGCCAGTTTTAATCTTCAAAAGTGACATTAATTCAAATCACACATTGTCAATGGCTAGTTTTTATTTGCTTTTCATCATTACCACTGCATATTTGAAGTTAGTTCTTAATAATGTTGTCAGATATTAGCTATAAGTGAGGAGCTGATGTCATGCTGATAGCACTGATGGCTATAGTTCTCCGTTGTATTAGTCACTAAGGTCCAGCTGATCCAGCTTGAGAGCCCTTTAAAGAAAGGAAAGAAGATAAAACCAAAAGGGGCAATATTTTTCATCCCTGTTTCAATACCTTTGCTATTCTTACACTCCTTCCTCCCTCTGGTGTAAAATAAAAAGGTCAGGAACTCACCTTCACCCAGGATCGTTCATCTGATTTCAGGGCCTGGATCCCACCAGGCAGCTTTCCTGCTTATTCCACAGGATTTTTCTGCTCTCCCTGTTTGTTCGGCATCCACGATGCTCATCTCCCAGGTTTTCTACCTGAGCTGTTTCACAGGTGTATTCCTACACCCAGGTTGTGCAACTGTACCACAAGTCTGCTTTTGTCTCTTTGTGGTTTAGTGTTATTTATGTATTGATTCTTCACAGCATTACACAATGCTTACAGGTTGTTACCAATTATGCCATTAGCAGTATTACAGTGCTACAAAATAGTAACATATTGTTGTCATTTACACTATTATGGTGTGTTTATGCCTAGGTTCAAGGCATGCAATTATTAATTACACTCTGTTTAGTGTAATTCTTCTTTATGGGAAAGAATACTCTTCTGCTTTGGCTACAATTTATTTCATATTAAACATTTAGCTTCCTTGCACTTAAAAATCAGCAAAGGCAAAAGCACAGCATAGTGATACTTTCTACATTTCCTTCTCCAATAACTATTTTTCAGTTCCCATTATTTTTAGATATTGTTTGTATTCACTTGTATTCACAGTAGACAAGCAGCTCCCACTATGCATGCTTATTTTAACAGCACCTCGACTACTCTCTGTAATTACCAGGACATTTAAAAGCAAAGTCTTTCACTGAAACTGTTTTTTACAGTCTACTATGTGATATTCCTTCAGCTCTTATACTTCCTTCATATTTCCTTTATATTACTAAGGTGTATAGGAGATCAATACCTCATCAACATTACCATTTTTCGCTATTTATTCAGATGGGTATGATGTTATCCAACACAACTACATACTGATTTCAACTGCAAATGTATAACATATATATATATATATATATACACACACATATACACACACATATATATATAATGTATATTATGCATAATCACTAGCTTCTGATTAGCTTCAGAGTTTCTACCATTACAATTCACCTGGCTTCTAAACATTAAAGTTTTATTTATGTGTTTATTTATTTTTCTTCTCCCATAGCCAGAGTCTTGTCTTGAAACAGGAAGTTCTTGGCAATTTCCTTATTTTACTATTTGAAAAATAGCCACCAATGTTTTCCAGCTGTCACTTGAGACTTCTCTCAACTGTAGACATACCAACAGTCACCAATAACTTCTGAGCATCTAAATCTGAAACCCTCTGAGAAATTCAAGCACGCATCAGCACCAGATCCAAGAGTATAAGTATCATGACACAAATTTCAGGCCACCCCCACTAAAGTCCTGTTCCAAACAGTGCAAGTACACTAAGGAATACCCAATGATCCTTACGGGTCCCTCACAACTTGAGATATTCTATGATTCTATGATTCTGAGATGTCACGGCTGTCAGACTGAGATCCAGGTCTGTAGACCTCGGGTCAACTTTTTTTTCCTGACATGCACAATCCTCTGAACACACGTAAGGTTGAAGAAATTAAAAAAACAACACGCTTCATTGCGCTCTCAAAAAAAACCCAAACAACCAACCTCAGATTTGATTGTTCAGATCTCATCTTACCTCAGAGGAGGTCTTGTTACAGTGCGGAAAACACCACTGGTAGATGTTATATGATCATACTATCCCATTTTTTTCCCTCCTTTTCTGATCCTAGGGCTCAAGATACCGGTCCTCAGCATTTGCGCATCATGAATAAGCCTTCATAGGTTGAATTCTGCTACCTTGTGCTGAGTTTTAGTAACTAAGAGCCTTTTATAAAAGTTGGGATGACCAAAGATCAGAGGTTTCCTGCCAGTGTTCTTGTCAAGATGACAGGGCCTCTAAATGCCAAAGAGTTGCTGATTTTTCTGTGTACTGGCATGTCTGTCTCATGGCTTAGTTGTGGTGTGATTTGGTTCTTTTGGAAAAAGCTCATCTGACCAAGGACAGGAATAATTTTTGGTGTTCTCTCTTCAGGCGCATGTAAGCAGTGATGTGATTTGGTGAGTCTTCTTTGAAGGGAGGGCACAGTTAGACAGGACATCTCTCTCTGTGGCTAGCCGAGAAGTGGCAAAAGCTTTCCCCTACTATGACAATAGAAGCCTTCTTAAACTGACAGAAAATCAGTGTGAGAAGGGCAAATTTGAAAAAAAAAATCCAAACCATAAGTGTTTATTATAAATTGTCATAGTCTATTTTTAGTGACCTCAATGGGAGCTAGAAGCTAAAGATGTACCTGTGAAATGAAATGTGCGCTTAACAAATACTTCTAAAGATGAATACGTTGTAGACCATTGAAAAAGCCTTAAAGGTAGTGAAGACAGCAAAGTACTAAGTTAACAACCTTCTTCCGACTGGTTACGTTGTCTCCAAATATTCATATTTCAAATCTATACACACTTATTAATTGTAGCGTCAACTTCATATGCTATTTTTTTTCCCAAATGGTACCGTTTTTTAATCAATTAACCAAAAAAGTATTCCCTTTTAATGGAATACGGGTTTTTTTGTGATAAGACATCCTACTAGTACCATAAATCAGGGGAATTGACCAGTTGGGAGAAAATTCATTGAAATGAAGGAATGTAAGGTCCAGAAAATGGGATATTTAGGGAGCTAGGTTTATTCAGTTTAAAGGTGTGAAGATGGGAAGGAAGACCTAACAATTTTCCAATATGCAGAAGCTGCTGCAGTGAGTAGTAGAATAATATAATGTATATGACCACTCTCGGAAAAACAAGGTGTAATTAACTTAAATTGCAGTAGATGAGGTATCCTTTGGGTACCAGCAAAACTTAATGTAGGTAAGCACAGGAATAAGTTGATTAATAAGTTGGTAGAATCACAGAAACACTGAAAGAGGTTGCAAAAGAAAAATGGATATGCCAAGAAAAAGCTAGGTACAGTGTCAAGATTTCTCCCAGCCAAATTTGCTACAGTTCAGTGAAAAGTGTTTGGAAAAATAGGGGGAAATTTTGCTGTTGTAACACTGAAGAAAAGTGATAGAAGTGATTTAAACTATCTGACAAAGTGTTACCGCAGAGTATTTTAGACCATTCTGAAATGGCATGAAGGAAGTGGTAAAGGAAAGCACAAGAGAGATCAGGCTGGTTTCCATTCTAGGTGATTGTCGAGCAGACTTTCACAATCAGACTTGTCACTGAAGAGAACCTTTGTATGCCTCCCCTGCCCCTATTCCTAGTAATTTTCAGAGGGAGTTTCGTTTGTCTAAATATTTGACAGCCTTCCCCATGATTCACTCAAAGTATTGATTATCGTGACATTTTTCCAGCAAGTTTTATTTGACATACTTGAAATAATTCCTATCTTGAACAAATTGTTCAAAACAGACACCAAAATTGAACTAAAGCGTTGCGTTGTCTCACTGTACAATATGGCACTGCCATTGACTTAATCGGAATGGTTACAGCACAGGCCCTGTATGCCAGAAAAAAATAGATTTTATTCTTTTCTTTTATACATCTTCTAAATGGTGTTGGGAGGACAAAAGAGTAGCAAAGCTCAATATTGCTGATAAACACCAGAACAGACAGGAAAACCAGGTGAAGATCTGGTAGTTTGTGCTGCCATGGCACCAGAGAAGAAGGAGAAGCAGGGTGGAGGCTGCGCGGTCCTGTTCTTCCACTTTTCACAGGAAATATTTTGCGCAACAGCTACCAGTACAGCCACAAGGAAAGAGAAATGTTTTGTGCAACAACTAACTGTACAACCACGAGGAACAATGGCTTGACCACGGTCCCGCCCACTCACTTTGCACAATAGGACTATAAATATTACCCTGATTTTGTACCTAATTGAGGGATGAGAATTCAACGCCAAATCACAGGTACACATCAATGGGTTTGTCCTCCTCGGCGTCCCCCCTGAAGGGACACATTGTGGTGAGACTTGCGACCTCGGCTATGCTGAGTGCTTACCCAAGAAATCCAGTTTGTGATTGCAATTTTATCTTTAATGCTATATAGATTTTCTGCAGTTTAGTGCATTTATCACTGGCAATCTTAAAGAAACTGTATATGTTGCATAAAAATAAATGGTACTATGTGTGCACCTGACTGCTTGTTTTGAATGCAGCTGGTCCTTCAGCAGACAGTCTGTTCAATAATTCATGTCACTAAATGCAACAAATGGTAGTTCAATTAACATGCTGGAAAGACAGACAGCTGTTTTAAAAAAGGGAAAGCCTAGTATAAAAATGAAAATCCTTATAATTGTTTTCACAAACATTATTTTGGAGGGGAAAGGAACAGAAGGAAAAAAACCTGAATATATTCCTTCCTCTGAGAACATCAGCTGGCAGGGATGTTTAAAGACAACACTGTCTTAAGTTTGAAGAGAAGAAACATTTACCATTTGAAGCCAGATTTGTTCTGCAAAAATACGCAGCATAAAGAGCAAACTATCAATCCTTCATTCAAATACTATTGTAGTCTTAATACACGCTCATTAAAGCTGGAAATCCACAAGGAGATGCACATACGTACATGCATATATATACACATATACATATGCCCTTAAAACCAAATTACTTTGAAAAAGAAGGGGTGTTAAACAGAATGAATTTATAACAAATAGTAAAGTTTAGCAGAAAGCTGAACATTTTTTTCTCTAAAGTTATTCATAAAAGAAAATAAAAATTCAATTCCCTTACGAATGAAATCAGATCATTTTATGTGGAAAGCATGCCACAGAGCAGCTAGAACTGCTCACTAAATGGGGTTGGGTAAAAAATTCCTGTGTCAAACACTACTTGGAATTCTTTTTTTCCCCCTCCAATTACAGAAAAAGTAAAAAGCACTTCCGATAGTCAGGAATGGCTGAGTTTTGTTCATAAGTTAAACAGTGCCTGGCAGCATGGGAAAGAACCAGATTCCTCCACTAAACATCAGTGTCAGGGTATTATGACTGGTTCTGACTGTAAACCTTTTCCTTAAACTAGCATTTTAGAGTGGGATCAAATGACAGCCACAGTGGTACCAATAGTTATTTTTTTAGAATATATCCACAGCAGACAGATTTCACAACACACAGTTCTTCCAGTTATTCGCTTTCTTAGAAACGTACAGAATAAAATATATGACTATTAGGGAGGGAAGTTTGACCTCATTAGAGCAATGAGTCATGCAACACTTTTTTCTAGTGAAGGTGTATCTCAATTGTGAGGTACAAGAAAACTAAAGCGCAAAACTCTGTAAGTTCCTGGCAGGGACCATTGCAATTTACTAAAACAGTTCAAGCCCTTCCTGGAGGGAAGATCCCATTGAATAAGGATGGGAAACTCCATCGCCTATTCTCCTTCTGCCTTCTATTAACTGGTTAGTTGGGCAACTCTCTTCTTGATAGATGATGGCGTGGTCTCATCATATTGAAAACTTCACTATCTTTCAACTGAACCACAACATGTCAGTATACCTAGCTGTGAATAATGCTTAGAAACCCCAGCTAGTAAGGAAGAACATGCAATGTTTCCTCACCAACAGCCTATCAGGAGTAATTGTTTAATGTCTGCATTGTTTTCCTGAAGGACTGATTCCCAACCCAATTCAAAGACCCATACTTTTTCTTATAGTTGCCTCCATTGCCTGAGCACAGGACACTCAAAAGACTTCATGAAATGCCATGGTGAAAATCATGCCTAAGAGTTTAACTCTTCCGGCTTTGTGGAATTCCCTGGCATGCATGAAAGGTGAAGCTCATCTAAACCCATTTGGCAGCTGACTTACTGCTGTGAAGTAAGCGTGCAAAGGAACTAGGTATCATGACAATCCTATAACTTTCCAGGTCATATTACAAAATAGATTTGCTTGTTTTTTTGTAACTGTCATTTCAAATGTGTGTGTCTGTGTGTCTGTGTGTGAAAGAGTCCTTGAACAAATTGATAAAATATAAACATTCTTCTCCTTTCCTCCCCTCTCAAATAGAAATAAAAGCCCAACTAAAAGCCATGAATCGACTATGTCTCTCTGCTTGTGAGGATGGTGGTGGTTGGACACATAGCTTTAATGGAAGATACTTTAAGTAGAGTGTTCAGCTCGGCGTAAAACCCTGTATCAAACTTAAGTAGTTCTGAGAGTCCATTTGTAGGTGGACTAAAACTGGAAAAATATGTTTGTTTCTCCATGTTTTTCTAGTGAGAAGAATGGAAAAATTAGGCTAGAAGGAGGCCCATCTCTAAGTTTATTAAGTAAGAGACAAGCTAAACTGAATTACTTGCTTTTGATCCAATGACATCTTTCTCTCTTAAAACCTGTTTAGAATTTTAAATTGTTCCTCTTTGTTTCACTGATACTACTGCTGCTCTGCTTTTCATATGTTATACGCATGCCCTTGAACAGAATAACTCTACCAATGCTTTTGTGTTGACTTTTCCTTAGCTTTTGGTACTACTATGACTGTTCTTTTACATGAGAAGAGTTTGGGTGCACCCTGTCACTAACTCCAAAGTGATCAAAGCACATCTTGGGATTGTGGAGAAATTGAGAAGACCTAACAAAAGAATTATCCTCATATGTGAAAGTAAGGCATAGAATTTAGCTGGGAAATGCTGAGGACATTTTGTATGAAATATGCTGAAAGTAATAGACATTTCAAGTTGTGAGAAATCAAAAGAGGTTTCGGATGCTTTTGAATATCCATCAGAAGAGTACAAAGGACTGCAGCTCACATGTACTCTGTTTTAAGCATGGAAAAAAAATATTCAGATTTTTTTTCTATATGCACATACTCACAGTTGCATGCTAGCTAATTCAAAAACATACTTTTATAAAGGTAGGCAGCATGAAAACAAAAGAAAAAGAAAAATACGATATAACACTATTAAAATGCAGAAAGCAGTCAACCAGATTTACTGAGTAAAATCCTGGCTCCAGTTCAGACTTGGGAGTTTTGCCAAAAATTTTAATAGGGACAGGATTTCACTATTTGCATTCTGTGGCAAAAGAAAACGGGAAAGAATATTAAATGTAAAGAAAGAAGTAAAAGAAAATTCATACTTATATTCAGCATACATGTAAATTCATGTAGCTATGGATTTCATGTATAATGACAACTATCAATGTTTGTCAATATGATTTAATATTTTTAATGAAGCTTTAAATTTATGCCTATTTTATAGGTGGGAAAATCAAGGTACACTGGGACTGTTGACTTTCTACAGCGGCAGTTTGTTTCAAGTGTGGTGTGAGAGTTTGCAGATTGAAGAAAGATTAATGTTGAAAGGAAATGGAGCAGAAATTCTGATAACTACCATTTTTGTTCAAGAATACCATTGCTAAGGAATGCCTGCACACATGAATCCTACTCAGTAATTTTTGTCTTCCTGGATGGATATTTGTGCCTGAGGACAAGCCCTGGGAAGTTACTTTAAATAATCTGCCCATTATAAGACTGTTATTTTCAATGTGAGTAAATTGCCTTTGTCCCTCTGCATGGCTCACAAGATGGCTACTAGCTGTGGGATGATAAGACCATGAGCAGAACACAATAATTTTCTTCCTTGATACACTGCTCCTTCAGATTCTTATTCTTCCAAGAGTTTAATCTACTATTGTTTTGACAGTATGCTATTATGCTTCAATATAAAGATTTCAGAGAGATTGATTTATTTGTACTCATGATGATTCAGTAATCCTTAAAAAAAGTTGTTCAGTCTTTGGCAAAGAAGAGAATTTAAGTTCCTGGACCAGTTCCAGTTTCCTTCAGACCTGAGAGTTCCTAATGAGCTGGGAAGTATTAGGAAGAAAAGGAGACCACATCCACTGTCTTGTCAAGATAGTCAACTAAAGAGATGGAAGCCATGGTATCCATATACAAGGCCCATAAAAGAGGAAAAGGAGATGCCAACTGCAGCTCGGACAGTTCCCTTAGAAGTACAATGGGAATACAGGCCCTCAAGTAGAAAGACTAGAATGGGAATATGTTGGTGCGTGTGACCTGTTTGATTCTTTCTTGTTAGAAACTCAGCATGCTTTCCCCTCAGTACAGATAGACAGCATTCTCATATGACACTTTGCCTTTGTTCAGACCTCTTGGCATTTCAAATGCAGATTTAGTACAGGATGACACTCAATTCTTTTATTTGAATGTCGTGCTGTCTCCTGTAGCATTTTGCTCCCAGCATACTATTCCACCATCAATATAAGTCTCCTTATTTCCACTATTGTCTTTCCAAGAGCGTGCCACAGGCGTAGATCCCATCAGTGAAATAGGTTTTACAGAGCTTTGCAAAGACAATTGCCTTTTACTTACAATACTGGGAGCAGTTAAATATAGATTACTTGTAAAACAGCCAGTCAGCTGAAGACTTCCATGCTCTGACTCACGTTTCCCCTTTAGTGTGTCATTGAGAGACACCTGATATCTGCAGACTGCCTTCATTTTACCTGGTGTCTGTCGCGGCGTGGTGTAGTGCAGTGTGCCCCCGTGACTTGATCCACATCCTTGCTTGCCTGGTGACTTGGTTGCTAGGTGATCACCCACCGTTAAACCAATTCTCCGGGCCGGAGAACAACCCATGCTTACAGCATCCTTCTTGAAGGAGAGGATCATGAGGCTTAATGAGTCTTCATTGTTAGACTGGGTTTTTACTCCCTTGAGTACTAGCACAACCTGGAAACAAAAAAAGAAAGGAAGACTAGAAGAACCAGCTGTGTTTCCCAGGCAGTGTACAGCAATGAAAAGCATACACACGCAGCATATTCATGATGTCATACAGAATTAATAAGCATTCTTTTTAAAAATCAGCATATTCTAGAAATCATTATGCTAAATTTGGCTAGTTAGTCACAAGCATGCAAGGAAGTGTCCAAGCTCAGAAGTCTGTTTAAATGTTTCTTTTATCTTCTGCTTACATTTATCAGAAGGTCTTGTTAGTACTAGCCATTTGTTAGCTGTAACATTATTTCACATGTTCCATCCTTTAGTTATAAGGAAAAACCTTAAGAGAAGCAAATTGCTTATTAAACAAGCCTGCTCCCTAAATCAGAGAGATTAGTAGTGTCTTGAATAAATAGATCTGTTAATTTTCTATTTCAGGTATATTTTTTTTCTCATCTTTTTGATATATGAAGTGTTTGTGGCCTTTATAAAGAGCACTGATGCTTGGAACATAGCTGAGAGACCACTGTGCACCATCAGAAAAGTATATGCTTTTTGTGAGGTTTGGGATTATCACACTGATAAAGCTCAAATTCTGGAAGAGAGTGCTGCAGAACTAAATGAAGAAAAGCTGAAAAAAAATGAGGGAGGTAGACAAAGTTGTACCAGTAACGTGTTGTTCTGAGTTGCTGGGCATAGAAACAGTCCAGGTTTATGAAAGAAGAGCAAGACAATGCTGCAAGGAAAAGTGAGCATCTAGTGTCAGCGATCAGCATGCCTCTGCGGAACAGCCTCTTTACACACAGCAGCAGTAAAGGCTGTGCCTCATTACAGCAAAACTAGGAAAATTTGCAATCTTTAAAGGCAAAACTATGCATGGATATTATAGCAACAGGCACCCAACAGACTTGAGAAGCATATCTGATTGAAAAATGATCTTGTTAGGCTGAGGCAAAGTTACTTCCAAACAACAGTTATTTCTCCTCCTCCTCTGCATCTTCAGCGTGCACATTTAATCCTTCAAAATTTGTCATGCAAATACAAGGAAATGCAGTGTCACTTTTGGCAGTAACATTCAGCAACAAATGCCTTTGCAGGAATGCTGAAGTCCTGTGAACAAAGAAACCTCAGAGGAGAAGAGGAAGAGTGGAGTTATGGAGATGCCGCCAACCTCCCTCTAGCAGATACTAGAAAGCGCTTTCAGCTTGCAGGTGAAGGTGTAATGTGATCCAGTGGCTGTCAGATAATGCTGGGAAAGTTCATGCAGGAACTGTGGTTTTAACAGGACGTATAATTAAACATTGCAACAAATATGAGAAATCACACATCACTTCGAGACATGGAAAACACAGCTCATTACAAAATAGATGGAGGACTCAGAAGGTGAAGCCTGTGGCTTGCTTTATTGAGTGAGTCAGTTTAATTGATGATTAATTAATTCCGATCTTTCAGTGTGTTAGTGAGTGCAGTGTTGTTGTTCATTACAAAAAAAAAAAAAACCAAAAAACCAAAAACAAAAAACCAAACCAAAACAAAACAAAAACCAGAAAGGAAAATACAGGCACAGTGGTTTCTGCCTAAAAATGTTTGCTCAAAATGTGCAAATCAAAGAGCTGAGTTCTCTCTCTATGCACTCTGCTGCTCTGGTATACATATGGGAGCCTCAGACAGGGAGATACAAACTAAGTGGAGGCCACCACTTAGTGGGGAGCTGAGAGTCCAAAAAGAGTGCATAACTCCCGTACACCCCTGTGCTTTTTTGAGGTTCTTTTTTTCTTTTTTTGGAGGTTGGTTCATTCATGGTTGACAATACTGAGCAACATGATGCCTCATGTCATAACTACAGTGGACCTGATATTCATCTCTGTAAGCCAAGGAAGAGGATGTCATGGACAAAACACTGGCCACTCCAGTTTAGGAATGGTTCCAGGAGAAATGCATTTGGATTAGAGGAAGACTGGAAATCTTGGCTTTAAACTGAAAATCTGAATTAGACAGAGCCTGGAAAAGTGGGCTTTAAATAGAAACAGAACCATGGTGAAGTTATTACCATGAACCCATAAATCTCAGTTTGGGATTTTCAAACTACATAGTTCCACTTTGTACTAAATCCATGTCCCAAACTGACAACATCTGTTGAGAAAGAGCAATCAAGTAGGGAGATCTGGAGGATTTTTATTTTAAGACGGCCATGGCTGAGAAGAGGGAGGTGAGACTTCTAGAAAGGATGTTTTGTTTCATGATTGTTTTCTGTGGGGAATGGGAAGATGTGAGAGCCCAACCTAATCTCACTTAATTCCTGAGAATTTTTTCCCGATTAGTCATGGTCCCAGCCAGGGAAGGGTCTGCTGCTCTTCCGGTGATACAACTGGAGATCATGACTGTTGTCTGAAAAGCAATAGCAGTGTATGTGCATATGCACACACATTCCTTCTCTTTTATTTTTTAATTCATGGAACAAAATGTAAGTATCAGTGTGAACAGAAGTAAAAAGAGTTAGCTACAGCTGACAGCTACTGATACATAAATAACGTATCAGGATTATAGCAGTTTGTCATACAGTTCAAGGATTAAAGAGAATTTCAAAATTACAGGTGGAAGGTAAAATTCCACACTACCTTTGCAAATATTAAACCAACCTAACATCTTCAGCTAGTGCTGAATCCTGCACCACCGTAGTCAATGGGATTTTTATCAATACCGTCATTGTCAGCAGTCTGAGACTGTAGACCTACAACAAGAACAACCTGTAGTAACTATCTTTATCAGCAGTTGCTCCAAATACGTTGCAGTACAACAGATGGCAGAATTCCAAATTCCAGAATTCCAAATTCTGGAAACTGATACACACCTGCATTTTCAAGATGAGTAAATACTTACCTTGAAGTTTTCAGAGACAATACACAGAACATGATCCATGTCAAAATATGTCAGTGTAAATGGAAAATGTGGAAAAAGGTACTTGCTCAGGAATTGAAAATGTATGGTGATCCTAACCACAGTATGATCCCTTCTGACCAAAGGGGTTAGTCAGCTATTCAAGTCTTCACAAGTTCGGGGGAAAATGATGTCAGAAACTGAAGGCACAGTAAGGTATCTTTGATACAAAACTATTTATTTATAAATATTGTCTAAAATCTCTTTCCCTGAATATGTGAGGATATTCATATTCAAATGATGGGAGGAGGTTGTTCTTCCAGAGCTTATTTAATTTACTGGCTGATCTGTTTGCTCTCTAAGATTTTTCTCAGGGTTCTGCTTCCTCTAGATTTGTGGCCATTGTCCAGTAAAACTCAGTGTCTACATATTTCTTGATCTGAACAGATTTGTACTGGATTTTTTTTGTGCAGGACACTTACGCTGTTTGAGGCGTCTTGTAGTTTCCACTCAAAACATAGCTTTCCATAAATGCAAAAATGCAAATGCAGACATCATCTGGTGTCTTCTTACTTTGCAGAAAATTGTCATTTCATGTTCCAGGTAATCTCAAATTAAAGAAATGGTAAATCAGCTTCCAATCTCTCCACAATCCTCCCCCCCCCCAATTTATTTTTCTTATTTTTCTCACTTTCTGACATTCTGTGTGAATGGTTTGTAGATCTAAACAGTCCATAAGAAGTCTAGGCAACCAAGGTAAGACTAAGCTAAGGAGGAGCATTTAACAAAGAACAGTGGCACAGCAAGGAGCAGTGATATGGCTTGGAGGATCAACATGAGATCAAAACAGTAGACCTTTTCACCAGACATAGGCAGGAGGCAATAAATGATAAATAGCCTCTTAAAAAATGACTTCCTAGAATTGTGCTTTGAGAGGTTGTCCAGAATTTTGGAAGCTTTCCAACTTATCAGAAGCGTGGTTGTTTTAAGCAGTGTTTGTAGCGAAAGGCATATGTTGGAGGACTTTATCAATGCCAGGGACAAAAGTTTGGCAGAGCTTATTTGTCTGACCTAACAGCCAAAGTGTTAAGCACCTTCCAGGGAACAGGCACCTCATCTATGTTTGAGATTTGTTCTCACCTGTAGAAACTTTTGTTCTACCTCTCTTTCCCTTGAAGTACTTTGTATTTTTGCCCTTTTTTCTCCATTTGTTGTTTTCTCTTTCTGCTTTTATTTTGACTAAAAGGTTTGACCATACACACAAAACTGGCTAGATCAGTCAGCTGAACAAGGACTGGAACCTAGAGTGATGTGAAACACAATTGCTGCATAAATTCATGACACTGAACAGGCATTACTTCACTATATTGGATTTGTATATATTTATAATGCAAACTCTTCACTACTTTACAAAGAGGCTGTAATTATCTGAACTTATTTTCCTCTTTTGTCATTTTTGACTTTTCCACTCATAAGTAAATAAATCAAGTAAAGAGTGACGAGAATCCTCATTTAGATAATTAGCCTCATTTTAGCACTCTAAGTTAAACAAAACACAATTTGCTGCTCCTTCAAATCAGCTTAATTAATCCTATGAGAACTAAATTAGTCTTTACGTTGGCTGTATTAAGACCCATTCTTAACTGGCAGAAACATAAGCTCATTATATGTCAGTATTCATAAGAAACACAGAAGAAAGTAGAAATAAAACCCATCTACCTATTGTATAAAAACAAAATTATTTTTGACAAAAACATCAGAACCAAAACCCATAGCCTTTCATGCTTCTATCTCTCAAGATTTTTTTCTCTTTGTTGTTAAAGAAGGGGGAAAGTTGGATTTTTTTCTGCCAAAAAATGAAAATAAGCTTCTTCGTATTTCAAAATAAACTAATACAAAAAAATAGGCACTTTTGTTACTGCTTAAAAGAATGGCACCTGATGAATGGATGTGTGTCTTTTGTTTGCACATACAGATAAGTAGGACCTCCGACTGAAGTTTCTCTCATTGTCAGGACAGGAGGAGGCTCCCAACCTTGTGGATTCTTTGTTCTATAGTGGTGTAGTCTTCTTATCTGGGCCAAGGAATACTAGTAAATTTTTTATGCTGTTTCCAGCCATAGCTTTCAGAATTTTTTTAGGAATTGTAGTTGTTTAATTTTAATAATAGTTTAACTTGAATAAGCCAGAAGGTCCAAAACTTATTTGGGGTAACAAGATACACAGACGGGCATGTAAACAAGCATACCAACTAGTGCAGAAGTGTAGTTTCTACAGATAATCATCCAAAAAAATTACTTCAAATGATGTCTTTTTTCCTGTGGCAAAAAGTTTCTTATCTGAAAAAACTCTTCTTTGAGAAATATTCTTCTGAAAAAATTCAGCCAGCTCTTACTGGAATTCTCAGGCTTGATGTGGGACCAAAGTTTGGAATGGAAATAAGTTGATGCATTGTATTAGGTTACCATGAAATAATAAAAATTATTCTGTTGTGTTCAAACATATTTCCTAGCAATATATATCAGCAGGTTCTTCTTTGGATAATGATATAGCTTTGGTTTGAGAAGCAGAAGATTACTCGTTAAAGCTAATACTTCCCTCATCTATCAGTTTTAAAGATGGGCCACTTCCATTTTGGTGGCTGTATTGGAGCAGCTTTCTCAGGCTTTTTGTAATAAAAAATGCTCCCCGTTGAGGACACTAAAAATAGACTATGATATTTTATAATAATCACTTATGGTTTGGGGTTGTTTTTTCAAATTTGCCCTTCTCACACTGATTTTCTGTCAGTTTAAGAAGGCTTCTATTGTCATAGTAGGGGAAAGCTTTTGCCACTTCTCGGCTAGCCACAGAGAGAGATGTCCTGTCTAACTGTGCCCTCCCTTCAAAGAAGACTCACCAAATCACATCACTGCTTACATGCGCCTGAAGAGAGAACACCAAAAATTATTCCTGTCCTTGGTCAGATGAGCTTTTTCCAAAAGAACCAAATCACACCACAACTAAGCCATGAGACAGACATGCCAGTACACAGAAAAATCAGCAACTCTTTGGCATTTAGAGGCCCTGTCATCTTGACAAGAACATTGGCAGGAAACCTCTGATCTTTGGTCATCCCAACTTTTATAAAAGGCTCTTAGTTACTAAAACCCAGCACAAGGTAGCAGAATTCAACCTATGAAGGCTTATTCATGATGCGCAAATGCTGAGGACCGGTATCTTGAGCCCTAGGATCAGAAAAGGAGGGAAAAAAATGGGATAGTATGATCATATAACATCTACCAGTGGTGTTTTCTGCACTGTAACAAGACCTCCTCTGAGGTAAGATGAGATCTGAACAATCAAATCTGAAGTTAGTGCTACATCAACAGTTTCCCTTTTCACTAGGTTGGTTGTTTGGATTTTTTTTGAGAGCACAATAAAGTGTGTTGTTTTTTAATTTCTTCAACCTTACGTGTGTTCAGAGGATTGTGCATGTCAGAAAAAAAAAGTTGACCCGAGGTCTACAGACCTGGATCTCAGTCTGACAGCCATGAGATCTCAGAATCATGGAATCATAGAATATCTCAAGTTGTGAGGGACCCATAAGGATCATTGGGTCCAACTCCCTGCTCCCCACAGGACTATCTAACACTAAACTGCATGGCTAAGAGCATCATCCAGATGCTCCTTGAACTCTGACAGGCTTGGTGCCACCACCACTTCCCTGAGGAGCCTGTTCCAGTGACCAACCAGCCTCTCAGTGAAGCACCTTTGCTCAATGTCCCATCTGAATTTCCCCTGACACAGCTTCTTTCCATCTCCCTGTGTCTCCTATCACAGGTGACCAGAGAGGGGAGATCAGCACTTCCCCTTCCACTGCCCGCCTTGAGGCAGCTGTCAGCTGCAATGAGGTCACCTTCTCTTCTCCAAGCTGAACAAACCAAATTATCTCAGCTGCTCCTCATAAGTCTTGCCCTTGAGACCTTTCACCATCTCAGTCGCCCTCCTCTGGACACACTGATGTCCTTCTTGCACTGAGGCACCCAAAACTGCACGCAGTAGTCTAGGTAGGGCTGCACCAGTGCAGTGGAGAGTGAGACAATCACCCCCCTCAACCAGGTAGCGATGCTGCGCTTGATGCGCCCCAGGACACGGTTGGCCCTTTAGGCTGCCAGGGCACACTGCTGACTCATACTCGACATCAATCCAAACCCCCAGCTCTCTTTCTGTGGGGCTGCTCTCCAGGCCCTCATCCCCCAAGTTGGGAGTGTAAGCAGGATTACCTCATCCCAGGTGCGGAATCCGGCACTTGGTCTCATTGAATTTCATACGGTTGGTGATTGCCCAGCTCTCTAGTCTATCCAGATCTCACTGTCAGACCTCTCTCCCCTTGAGGGAGTCCACAGTTCCTCCTGATCTAGCATCATCAGCAAACTTACTTAATACACATTTACTTCTACATCCAGATCATTTATAAAAGCATGGCCCTAAAACTGAGTCCTGGGGAACCCCACTGGTGACTGACCTCCAACCCCACATAACCCCCTCCACTATAAACTTTTGAGCCAGATCCATCAGCCAGTTGTTCACCCAATGTATTATGGAATTGTCTTTATACAATCATAGAATCGTAGAATGGTTTAGGTTGGAACGGAGTTTAAAGATCATCTAGTTCTAAACTCCCTGCCATGGGCAAGGACACCTCCCAATGGTCCTGGTTGCCCAAAGCCCCATCCAACCTCACTTTGAACACGCCATGAACTAGATCTAGATTTAGACCCATAAATACAGGTCCAATAAAGCAAGGATATCCATGTGCAGTGTTGGGAGCCAGAATACACTTTATGTGCATAAACCTCTGTCTTTGTCTTACCATGAGAAGCACAATGTACTCAAGTGTTTGGTCTTCACACACAAAAATTGTCCATTTTGTTCTTTATGACTTTCCCAGGAAAATTGGTTCTCGCCTTCTGCAGATACGATAGGAAGTCCCTTGAGCCCCTGTCCTCCTTGCTTTTATCACAGAGATTCAATCCTGATAAGTGCAGGAGTCAATGGAAGGGCTCTCCTCTACTCCAGCAGTGTAAAATCAAAAAAACCCATGGTCCTTTATTCCACAGCCATGTTACCTCCAAGCAGAGGCAGAGCCTCCGACCTCAGCCTCCTCATACTCTAGGAAGCTAAGAAAGTGCACTTTGCCTTTCCAGCCTTGCAGCAAGATTATTCAAGCCGGAATTTACATTCATATGCCTACTTAAGCATTAAGACACAGCTAACCTGTCCACCATCCTAAGCCGCACTTGGTTGTGCTCATTATTTCTGTTGAATTTCAGATCTTCCTTCTCAAGTGGTAGAAATGGAATGAAACAGAACTTTGTTTCTGACATACTTGACTGTGGCAGGTAAAGCAGTAGGTGGCACAAAGAGTGTGCAGTATGAATAGCTATATTTTGCAAATTAATCTTCAGATGTGGTTTTCATTTTCACGGAAAGGCGAATGTATTAGTAATAATGCAGGAGAGGAAGCTTGCCATAGCAATGGGTAAAAGAAATCAAAAAGTCTTAGCCCTGAATAACATAATATTATGTTCACAGCATCATTGAAGATTTCACAGACATCTTACTGTCCGACGCTACAAAGCATATCATTCTTTTATCATTTTTGTCTGTCAGTCCTTTAAATATATTCAAACTAAACTGCAAAGTTAATTTCTCAATCCCAGATATATATTATTCAAGCATCCTGCTCAGATAAACATGTCATATAAAGAAAAGTCACTTTTTTTATAAATATATAGAATATATCTCACAATGAAGAAAAGTCACATGGCAGGTAGTCTATTTTTAGAGAAGTATTGGTCCTTCAGGTGAAAAAGGGATTTGGAAGTTGAAACTTCCTGGTTGTGTAAACTTCTGAATGTAATATATTTGACAAAGCTGGCCTGTTCATGCTGCGTTTGATGTCACGTATCTATCTGCAAAACCAAAAGACTTAATACTGTGCACATCTGTGACAAAACTGTATTTATGGACTATTTTAAAACACATAATTTCTTCAATACACAAGATAAAATTATATACGCTGAATAACAATAATACATTCCAAATCAAACCTGGTCTAAGTAGATACTCAAAATCTATGACAAAAGGAAAAGTTTTTATGTACTAGGGCTGGCTGGGATGGCATGAACTTTCCTTGAGGCAGCCTGCATAGTGCTGTGCTTTGCATTTGTGGTTAGAATAGTATTGACAACACACCAGTGTTTTGGCTATTGCTGAGCAGTGCTTGCGCTGCATCAAGGCTTTCTCTCCAACAGCCGCCACTACCCCCAAAGCCAGTAGGCTGGGCGTGGGCAAGAATTTGGTAGGGGGCAGGTCCAGGACATCTGGCACCAACTGACCAAAGGGACAGCCTGTAGCATGTGATGTTGTGTTCAGCAATAAAAGCTGGGGGAAAGGAGGAGGAGAGGGTGACATTTGCTGTTATGATGCTGGTCTTGCAAAGCAACCACTATGCATGCTGAGGCCCTGTGTCCCAGGGAGTGGATGGACATCTGCCTGCTGATTGGAAGTAGTGAATAAATTCCTTTTTGCTTTGTTTCCATGCGCAGCTTTATCTTTTCTAGCTAGGCTGCCTTTATCTCAGTCCATGAGCTTTTCCGTCTTATTTTCTCCTGCTGTCTGGTTAGGATGGGTGGGCAGCTGGCTGGGCATTTGTCAGCCAAGGTCAACCCACCACATTGAATTACCATTCAATCCCATTTATCATTTTTCTGGACTCCTTGGAAGAGAGATTGTATTTGTTACCCTTAACACTAATGTTGTATTAAAAATAATGTACCATCCTGAATACAACACAATACCATTGGGAAAACAAACTTAGGATAAAGCAGCAAGAGATCAGATACACGGACTATAATATCACCTAAACTGTTATTTATTTTCTAAGTCATTAAAGTAATGATACATTAGCAACAGCCTTTAACAGTTTTCTCCGTAGGAGAATTTGAATTCAGTAGCACAGGATTTATTTGAAAGTTTCTGACTCTTTCACTTTGAACATAGAATTCATTTGAACTTGACAAAATATAAACATGAGTTCTACAGTAAATGCAAATCCTACCATCTTGACGGATTTCTTGTATGATTATAAAATCTGTTCCCAGGTAATTATCTGTGTATGTTCTTTATTTACTGTTGTTGAAATATATATGAGTTGACCTAAATATAATTTCACAACAGTAATAGTCTTTAGATTAAGTTAGACCATGCAGTATTGATGTGTCTGGCAAGTAAATCAATATTTAAATATTGTGTACTTTTCCACTACATGATGTTTTTTCATGTGCAAGAATAGAAAACATCAAAACCAGGTATTTTTGTATTCCAAAATATGAAATGGGGCAACTTGAGGCCATTTCCTCTCAGCCTATCACTTGTTACTTGGGAGAAAAGGCCAACACCCACTCTTACTCAACCTCCTTTCAGGCAGTCGTAGGGAGCAACAAGGTCTCCCCTCAGCCTCCTTTTCTCCAGAATAAACAAGCCCAGTTCCCTAAGCCACTCCTCATAGCACTTATTCTCTAGACCCCTCACCAGCTTCATTGCTCTTCTCTGGACACACTCCAGCACCTCAATGTCTTTTCTGCAGTGGGGGGCCCAAACCTGAACACAGTATTTGAGATGCAGCCTCACCAGTGCTGAGTACAGGGGGACAATTGTTTCCCCTGGTCCTGCTGGCCACACTATTCCTGATACAAGCCTGGATGCCATTGGACTTCTTGGCCACCTGGGCACACTGCTGGCTCATGTTCAGCTGGTTGTCAACCAACTCCTCCAGGTCCTTTTCTGCCAGGCAGCTTTCCAGCCACTCTTCCCCAAGCTTGTAGTCCTGCATGGCGTTGTTGTGACCCAGGCCTTGTTGAACCTCGTACCATTGGCCTTGGCCTCTTGATCCAGCCTGTCCAGACCCCTCTGCAGAGCTTTCCTGCCCTCAGGCAGTTCAACACTCCCAGTCAGTGTGGTGTTGTCTGCAAACTTACTGAGGGTGCACTCGATCCCCTCATCCAGGTCACTGATAAAGACATTAAAGAGAACCTGCCCCAATACTAAGCCCTGGGGAACACCACTTGTGACTGGCCACCAACTGGATTTAATTCAATCCATCAGCACTCTTTGGGGCCAGTTTTTTACCCAGCAAAATATATGCCCATCCAAGCCATGAGCAGCCAGTTTCTCCAAGAGAATGCTGTGCGAAACTGTGTCAAAGGCTTTAATAAAGTCCAGGTAAGCAATATCCACAGCCTTTCCCTCATGCACCAAGTGTGTCATCTTGTCATAGAATGAGATCAGGTTAGTCATTTACTTTGTTCTTCCAAAGTCAAAGTTCTGTCTTCCTATAACTGTGACTTCTAGGATGGTTAAACTACCTAACAAATCACCTCAGCTTATTTCACAGGCATTATATACATATATTTATACGTAGGTAAACTACATACTTATGATATATGTCCTGGTTCCAGCGGGGACAGAGTTAATTTCTGGCATGGCACAGGTATTCCACACCATGTGATGCCATGCCCAGTCTTTAGGGGGAGCTGGCTGGGGCAGAAGGGAGGAAGTCACTGCTTGGGAGCGGGCTGGGTTTTCGCTTCCTGGGATCGGGCAGGGGCTTCACTTCCCAGGTTCAGTTGGTGTGCAGGGGTATGGTAACCCTGTTTGCATATCCCTCCATCAGTGTTATTGTTGTTGTTTGCCTGTTTCCTTTGCTGTTCTGTTAAATTGCCTTTATCTCAACCCACGAGTTTTGCCTTTTTCTTATTATTTTCCCTCGCCGCTGTGAGGGGTTGGGTGAGCAGCCACGTGGTTCTTTGTGCCGGCTGAGGCCAAACCACAACAATGTACTATTAGATATATCAGTTCATGCTAGATAATACAAGATATCTATTTCTAATGTGCTGAGAAGCTTAGCAAAATCTTAGACTGTATAGCTATAGTTTGTTTTTATTTAGGCTAATTGGAAGTAAGAGGACCAGAACATATTGGAAGAGGAAAAAAACCCCAAAACTGAGAAATGAGCTGAGATTTTCAGAAAAGAAGCATCAGAAGTCAGCTTGAATGTAAAGAAAACCAAACAAAAAAAGTAAAAAAAATTTGTTGGCCTTTTACACAGATTGTTAATGTGCAATTATTAATGTCCACTTACATTATACTGTTTAGATAGTATTATGTTAATAATAAGCAGATAAAAAGTCTTGGGATGATGTTTTCTTTAGAATTTATTTTCTTTCCCAATAGGCTGACTCACTGTCATAGAATAATTCAGACTGGAAGAGACCCCAAGGTAAGTTCACAGTCTGAAAGGTACAATTTTAAGTGTTGAGTTTACATATTTATTTCACATTATATACATTAAGAGTCTTTCTGCTGCTGTTATATGTAATTTTCATAAATTTTCTTAGCAGTTAATGATTCTTTATTTACACACTGTTCTTCACATGTGAAGTAAAAAAAAAAAAAATTACCTGGTAAAATACGGTTGATATAGGGTACTTTTTCTTAAACTGCTATAGGTCTCACCTTATGTCCAAGAATCAGCAGGAAATTACTAGAACTTTTTGTTAGTTACCTTAATAGTAGATATTACCAAGGAAGAAATGTTAACTTTTCTTTATTTCTGGTGCACAGATACATGATATTCCTACCTGTAATGTGACTTTTAACTGTTAGATTTTATTGAACAATCAGCATATTTCGTACCATCTGACAATTAGATTAATGGCCATGGATCCACCTCTGATCCTCAGATAATATGAATTTTAAGTGAATAGAGTCAAAATTTTCGCATTATTTCATCTGAAATCACTTCTGGAACGATTCAAACCAGCCCGTCATTCAAGATTTCTTACGACAAATCTTGAATTAATAGCTGTCGAGTATTTTCAGCTTCTCACATTATGGACAAATCCACTTAGTGTAAGTCACAAAGTATTTATTTTTTATCTTCCTACCAGCAATCTGATACTAGCAGGAAAGGAAAACAAGCAAACAAAAAACCCCAAACAAAAAAACCCACACCAAAACTCAAACTGGGAGTCTGTGGTGTGAAAGAGGAAGAGCAGCAAAATCCCCAGGTCTGTGATCTCTTGTTTCACTTTCAGAGTCAAGAATGCAAGCATACCCTTCAAGCTGATGACAACATATACAGCATACGAGTTTATTAATCAATTTCTGACCAGGACCGCAATTCAAATGTTAGCTCTATAGCGATGTATTGTATAACACACACAGCTGGGTGAATATCAGTCTTTCTAAGACTGGCACGCCCCTATGACAGCCACATATCTATTGGGGATACCAACAGACAACCAAACCAGCTTAATTGTCTTAAATTTTTTTCTGTAGCAACTAATGTAACAAATTGAATGTGAGACAGTAGAGAAGGTGATTTTTATTTTAAACAACAGTGATTTCACTCAGTTATTTTTATCCTTTCATACTCAATTTTCATACTCGGAAATCACAGGATGTATATGTCCACTTAGTCTGACCAAAGTTTCTTGTGTGTAATTGAAAAAAAAAAGAAGAATGGTTTCTCTCAAGTCCTTCTCATGTATTCTGGTTTACCATAACTAATAATAAGCAAGTCTTTTTCATACTTGCCTTTGGTACCTACCCACTAGGATATTAAAGATACCTTCTTCATAGGGTGCCTCTTCACCGTGTGTTATCTGTCATGAGTCAGTGGGCAACCTTGTCAGTGTACTTGGTTTTTGTCTCATTTGTCTGGGAGTCTTAACACTCCAGCTCTGCTCTTCATCTTGCATCCACCTTTTCTCAGTGGCTTCAACCTCTCTTTGTTTTCCTGATCTTGAGAAATACTTTTACCATGTGCTTTGACGTTGATGACCTGCTTTTTTAGGTGCTATTGATACATAACATTTACTAACTTTTCTTCTGCCGTTTCTTCTTGTGCTTTCACAAAACTATGTTCATACTTCATTCACACAAATGTTAATATTCCTAATGCAAATTCCTATACTCTCAAATAGCCTTTAGAAGATACACAAAACCACACTTTTTATGAGTAAAGGACTCGTTTTCCTGCAGAATATGTACTCTTCACATCTAAGGAAGCGATCTAGTCAAGTACTTTTAAAGAAGGAAGATTCACATCCACAGCAAATATTCTCTTATTATATCAGATCTATATATTCATACCATTCCCCCCAATTCCTAGTTTTGTAAAGCTTAAAGCAAGACCAGCCACAGGGTATTTTCATAGCTCCAACAAAGGTATGTTGCATTAGGTCTGGGTGACTTTAGTGGACAGAAGCTAGTTTTGACACTCCAAAGAATTACTGGTAGAAGAAGGACACTAGAATTGAGGCTGAATTCCATCTGAAAGTTTATCCCAAATATTTTGGACTATGTCGTTAAAGCAACTAGAACCATCTGCTAGCTGTATAAGAGCTAATTTAGCAGCGATTCAGACTGCTGGAGTCGAGATTACTAGTCTCTGCTCTGAGGACATTTCTTTTTCTTCTTCATCAAATAGTTCATAGGGACTCCTAAAAATTATTTTATGTATTTTCACTCATGAGCCAGATTACCGTAACACAAGAGACAAAATCTGCTATTATTTTCATTAATAGAAGCACCCTTTCAACTAACCATTAATAAACTGCTCATTATATAATCTATTAGTAACGTGAGAAATGCAAGAAGTCTCAGGAAAAGAATTAGGTCAGACTCAACAGTGAAGCAGTAACTTATTAAGTGTTTTTGCAAAAACGGGCATCCTAGCAAGTAGGGCGCATCTCAGTTACAAGGTTTCTTCTTTTTATTCCCTACTCCCAACTGCAAAGTCCTTCCCTTGTTTCTCTATTGGCTAGCTACTCCAAGGTTTACAGCCTTGTAAACCTTGCCTCAGAGTTTAAGTCTCCCATGTGAAGTCCCTCCCCTGTTTACATCTCCCACTACTATACTTTAAACGCCCCCTCCCCTTATTTATATATATCCTTTTATGGTATAGTTGCCTAACTCATCTTCCCCCCCGGGGAACTTGGCTATGATAGAGTCATC
Source organism: Chionis minor (assembly GCA_013398295.1). Taxonomy (NCBI): domain Eukaryota; kingdom Metazoa; phylum Chordata; class Aves; order Charadriiformes; family Chionidae; genus Chionis; species Chionis minor. Next base: position 558,603 of record VZSF01008968.1, on the reverse strand, counting down.
TGATAAGGAAAACCCTCTAAGAAGTTTTAGAAGGCAGGCATTCTTTATTGCAGCCCTGGATGCACAGGGGATCACTCCTACCTAATGTGCATGCCCAAAGCTTGGTTGCTTCGGTTTATATATATTCAAAAAGTATATATTCATATAGGTTCCCAGAATCCTCTTACATAGGCATGACTTTTCTGAGAACTTATTAAGGTATACAAAAGTCTTTGACTTATGTCCATTGGTGGTCTTCCAGGGTCCTCTGGTGGTGTTAGTAGTCTTCCTCATCATACCTGTTGGCTGAATTCAGTATAGGCGCATGCTCACTCTGTTTCCTACCTTGTTTCACAACTTCCTTATCTATTCTAATCAAGGATACAATGTCTGAAGACCTCCTTTTGTTCTAATTAAGTACAGCAAATGTTTGACTTATCTGTTCAAGACTTCCTTTTGTCTTTTAATTACAGCAGATGTTTGACTTGTCTGCTCAAGTACATTATATCTTGATTATGTTACTTCAGTCTGGAGAGAACCATATGTTGCCCTTCTTGGACTTGGTATCAGCTACATGCACTGGACTTTGCTCTAGCCTCTTAGGGCTACAATGAGTTTCCGCTGAAATTTCCCACCTATTTGCCAACCTCCTCCTTGTCTTCCATTGTCATGTGAGCCATATTTGTAACAGCAACATAATGGTGTTTCTTACAGTAAGTATTTGTCCTGGTTCCAGCAGGGACAGGCTTATTTCTGGCACAGGACACAGGTATTCCATACCATGTGATGCCATGCCCAGTCTATAGAGGGGAGCTGGCCTGGGCCAGGACCAGGAAGTGGCTGTGTGGGAGTGGGCGGGGGCTGCCCGGCTCCGGTCAGTGATCGGTGGTACAGTAACCGTGTTTGTACAGTCCTCCACCTGTGTTGTTGCTGTTTTCCTCTTCCCTTTGCTGTTCTGTTAAACTGCCTTTATCTCAGCCCATGAGTTTTGCCTTTTTCTTACAATTCTCCCCCACCACTGAGGGGGTTGAGCGAGCAACCGCAGCATTCTTTGTTGTCGGCTGAGGCCAAACCATGACAGTATTTAATTTCTAGATTCAATTAATTCACCAAAGATTAAATCAGAAACAAGCATTAGTGGCAAATCCTCCTTTGGTTTTGTTTCAAAGACAGTAATAAAGTGAAACCTGCCCTACATTAATCTCACCAGTAGCATCACATTTCATTGTTAGTCAGAATGAATCTGTGTTGATGTTTTCCCCAAGACTTAATTCAGGGGCAAGACACTGTGCTGTAAAACTCAGGTGTCAAACAAGCACAAATAATTATGTCTTTAGAACACAATCCATTCACGAATCACCTGACACACTTGGTTGCAGAAGATTCAAAGGCAAATTATTTTTGCCTCAGATTTTCAAAATGGACTTCTGGTTATAAATGGCAACATATATTAATTAGGTGACTCATTCAGATATTCCTGGAGCTTATTCATTACAGAGGCCAATTAGATTGACACATGCTTCAGTAGAATTTCCTTAACTGAAACACAGTGAGCAGCCACACCGAGTCCATTCATATTTTTCGTGTGGATCCTGAGGGATGGCATCAGATGATACCTCAATCTTGTTCAAAAAATTCCATGTGGAGCAAACCATATGGCACTCACCAAGTTTAGGATTCAGTTGTGAGAATAAAGAGCTACGTGCATAGTAAAAGTGGTCTCTTACAGATGTTTTTTAATCATAAGTCCCATAACTTGACAACCTTCTCCACAGTTTGGAGTCTTATCATCTGGATTACGGGTGGAGACAGAGTTTAGGAGGCAAGATAAAGAGGTTTTGGTTGCCCTCCTCTATATGCCAAGAGTTCCTGCAAGGGACTGACAAGATACAGATTAAGCACAAAGGTCATTTTCACGCTCCTTTGCTGTAGTCATATATCCTTAAGGAGAACATTAGTGCTAAATATCTTAAAGACCCGTAGTCACTACTTAACTCCCTTTAAATATTGCCCTCCTAAGAGGCTATTAAACTAGTTCATTAAGAAATTCAGGTCTTTTTTTAGTTTTATTAATATATGCTGCTTCATGCATCCTGGAAAACAAATCAGACTTGCCTGCTTTGCTTCCTTCAGGCTCTAGGAACACCTCATTGCTGTAAAACAGCACTGTAAAAGAATATAAAAGCAAGAGGAAATAACAAAAACTTTCTTGTATAACAATGCTTTTGTCATAAAGCCCTTAGTGGTTTAAGTTTTGAGAAATCCCCGTTAACAACTTCTGTTGTTTTCTTTTCCTCTCTGTTCATTCCTTGATTGTTTATTATGCAACTGAGAGCAGAAGAATGTAACTGGTCCCCAAACTCATGCTGAAAAGAGGTGGAAGAACTATCTATTCTCATCAACTAATGTGGTTGCCTATAGTGGGATGCTTACTCCTGCTTGCTCCCAGAGCCTGCTGCAGTGAACGCTTTCCTAGAAAGATGCAGAAGAAAGAAACAGCTGTCTACAGAAATAAATACATGTTACATCTTGAGTGCATTCATGGGAAAGCCCAGTTTAACAGTCCAAAATATTTCTCGATAAGATATTTGGTATAAGTTAGCTAATTCCAGTGTAGATAACAGCTTTCCTGTTTACTCTTTTTTTTAAATATTAGCACTGTTTTGACTTTACTAGAAAATTGTAGGGTGACATTTCCCTGATACTAGTTGATCCATAGGGAAATAGTATTTCTCTTTCATACTTTTAAATGAGGACTTTTCAAAAGTCTTTTAGGAAAGCTCGGAATTGCCTCCATAGAGAAGGATGCTCAGCCCTGAAGCAGGATGAAGACATTAAAGAACATTTTCTACAATTCTTAACAGGATTGTAGAAAAAATTAGGTTGGAAGGGACCTCTGAAGGTCACATGGACCAATTACTTCCTCAAAGCAGAGCTAACTTCAGTTACATGGGGTTGCTCAGAGACTTACTTCTCCAGTTCAGTTTTGAAAATCTCTGAAGATGGAAATTCCACACTGTCTCTGGGCAGCTCATTCCAGGGCCTGGCCTGGAGCACAAGGAGCAAGTTGTTTTCTATACCCAGTCAGAATTTTCACTGCTGTGATTTATGACTGCTGCCTCCTGTCCTTTTGCTGTCCACCTCTGAGGAATGTTTGGCTAGTTAAAACTACAGCATGCCTATCCAGCTTGAAGAAAACTGCTTACTGGGGTGTAAACCACAAGTTGCAGATCAAATAATTAAAACCATGTACATACAAATGGCAAAAACTGACCTCACCTCTGAAGGAAAAGAACAGGTGCCCTGTAAATCATGTTGAATTTATCTCACCAGCCAAAAGTGACGCTTCATAATATGGTTGTTCCCACATAGTTTTCATTTCCATTACGATCAGCTAAAGCACATTTTCACGAAGCTGGTTACACTGCAGTAGGGATACATTGGTATAAAGAACCTGACAACTCATCACACACCTTATCTAAAGTATGTAGATATCTTGTGGCCAGATAATGTGATCCACTCCTGTCTCCGATGCAATGAGAGGCTTTAACCACAACAACCCTTTTTTTGTGCTGACTTAGCATCCCATTTTTAACACTAATATTGGTTAGACAAGTTTTATTAATCATCGTGCTAGAACACACATTTGTGTTTCAACAGCACTTTCACAGCAATTCAGACTTAACGGAGGAGCCTTAAGAGAGCTGTGTTCCAGCCAAGTGAAGTAACAGACAACTTTATAAAAGAGGCCCCCAATTTATTTATGTAGCCGCATTTCCACTAACGTTCTTTCAGTTTCCCTTTGCTACATGGATCTCTGCATAGGAAAGAACATTGCAAAATTGGCAGCAGAGCTCAAAACAAGATCTTACAGGAAGGAAAGGTAGGTTTCATTTATTTTAGGTAGAAATTTATTTTACAATAAAATTTCACCAACACTGTCATACCCACATATTCACAAGCACCAAAAAGCGTGTGTCCAAGAGGTCTGCCAAGCATCAGGTGCCACTAAGTGGGCAGCCAGGTCTCTTTCCAGCATTCAGACTTCCTCAGTGATGCAGAGGACAAGGTACACAGACTGTCAACCCTCAGCACTTCTCCTAGGTCCCTTTTTAGGTTATTGGTGAAATGCTGATTTTGGACATACACTTTCTTTCATCTTAGGAGACGCAACAATAAGTCCCACCTCTCTGAATCACCGGGACTTACTGATTGTCCATTGACTCCCAATCTGGGTGCACGCACCTGGGAAGATGCACATAGACTTCACAAGATCTTGATGATCTCCTAATTCAGGTGTCATCAACACATTCCATGCCTACATCTCCTCTGCTGCTGTTGCTTTCTGTTGCCCTGGTGCTTCCACACCCAGAAGGTCCCATTGATATCAACTTAAACCTTTCTATTACATTTCTCCAGCTAAACAAAGACTCACTCATCAAGACTTTTCAGCAGTGGTGCCAGTTCACACAATTGCTGGCCCCAGGCTTCTTCAGTAGGCATGTAGGCATGCACGTCTGTGTGCAACCTCTAGCAGTCCTGACACTGTTCACAAACCGCTATACAAATACTGTGCATGAGGTGGTGAGATGCTGAGAACAATCTGCAAAGAGCAAGGTAGCAATAGTTGAAGCCCCACTGCTGAAGAAGATGCAGCTGCAACCTAAATCCCCATTTGGCATTCCCTCTTCCCACTCGCACTGCATGTTGATGTTGCTGCTTGGCCAGTCCAGGTCACTTGTCTCATCTCATTTATTAGTTGTCTACACAAGAAAGATTTACTTTCTACCTACCTGAGGGAAAAGATACCTTTAGATTCTCTGTAACCACAGGCAGGAAACTTCAAGAATCACCTTCCTCACCTTTGCTACAATATACAACAACCACGTCTTAAAACCTGAGATACACAGATACCATCCTGCTGCAAAGACTGATCATTTCGTCAAGCAGACAAGACTTCATTGCATGGTAAGCTTTTTTGTGGGTTAATTCTAAACATCTCCTAATAGCAGGAACTAATAATTTATTTTGCTTTCCTAATGAAAACAAATTCACTCCAGATCAAAAATTAATAGGAAAAATTTGCCCCAATATTTTTCAAACCATTTTCTTTCTGCAGTATCTTTGCTGGGAGGCTAGTTAGCTTATTTCAGATTCATTTGATTCATTAAAAAGTAAAACCAGAACTGTTTGAGGCAACTTTTCTATATTTTTCAATATTGATTTAATTTCCATGGGATATTATTTATTCTCCCCAATGATCGACTGATTTTAGATTATACAGTTTTTTATCACTGTACAGGAGAGTTAAAATAAAACCATCACAAAAAAATTAAAGTGAAATTCTAGTTCTGGAATATGTTTTCCTGAGTGAAATACCTGAATGAAAATCCTTTGGGTTTGCTTAAAACACAACAGGTTGTTTTGTAACCATCTGTATTATAGGCTCTGCAAGGTGTAGAAAATAGCATAAAAGAGTAAACTAACCAACTCTGTGTTGTTTCTTAGATCTGAAACAACACACTGAAGTCTTGTCGGTCGTTGCTCAGTACAGGCCAAAAATGTAGGTTCATGGAAGACTGAGAAAATGTATTTTAGAACCATCCACTTACCTGTGAGATGTTCGTGTGAATTTTTATTTCAAAAATATACAGCACATGGAAACATTAGAGACGTTTAAAAGGCAAAGGTAATCCACAGAAATGAATGGAAGAAACTGTTGATCTGTAATGATAATGACCACTAAATACTGTCACACGGAGATGGGGTGAACATTAACAATCCACTTTTCTGGAACTGAAACCTAAATGCTAGAAATATTTCTCCTTCAAGTTACGAAAGACAGAAGAGATTTAACATGCAGGTACTGAGAATCCCTGCAAGGTAATGAGCTCTCTTAATTCATATCAAGATTTACAGTGTCATCTTTATACTGAATATTAACTGTGTATTAGAAATATACATTGTCTGGCTGCTATGTGTTGGCTCCAGGCTATGGAAAAGTACTCAGGCTGACTACTCCAATAGTGGTATTAAATATAAACAGACTGAAAACACTTCTTTTTAGACTGCAGATCAGAGAATTTCATTACATGAATAATCAATATGTGTGGTAGTGTAGTTAAGTCTGGCACAAGAAGCATGGAAAAGCCTTAACAGTCTTTATCTTGGCACTTAGGCCCACAAGAATGTTCAGTCACATAATGACAACAGGTATCTATATACAAAGTAATTTCTGTCATTGTATCTGCCAACATAACAGGGAGTTGGGAGGACAAACCAAACCAGATGAAGTTCTTCTGAGAAATCAAACAGAAATAGCACACATCAAGCTAAGAGCGGTGACTGTAAATTTAACTGAACTGTGTTAATCAACATAAAAAAAACCTAGAGAATAAAAAATGCTCTGCACTAAGGGTCTGGCAAATATTAGCAAGGGGTAGAGTAAAAGTGAATGCTAGCAGTGAAATTTTAAATCACAGATATAGAAAGTACCATGTCAAAATCTGGTATTTTTAAATTTACTTGGGGATTTTTAGTCCCCTGGTGTGAATGTTTGCTCCCAAGTTTGTTTTTGAAGGTATTTGTTTTAATCTCCCCAAAAGAAAAAGACACAAAAAAAGGCACAAAAGATATTTATTTTGTGAAAAATACACTAATGTTAAACAGGCGTCTCTGCCCTTCAATGCTGATGAGCAGTGTTTGTTCAGTTTAACCCATGTTATTTCCACAAAGATGTAGGATGGATGAAATGGAGTACATCACATTCTGCTAACTGCATATATAGAATTCATGTATTTTGGTGGTTCAGCTGTGGATGGCACCTATTGAAACGGTTGTGAAGATCTGCAGGTAAGTCTTTTGTCCATTGTTCTGGTGGAGCCTGGTTCCACTTGTTGTACGGTCTCCCGGAAGCCTAGCCCTGATGGGTCTCATTGGGTTGTGGGGAAAGGGGGACATCCAAACCTTCTTCAAATATATTTAATGAATTCTCCTAGAATTTTCAAGAGATTTGTATAAAATAACTGTATGAGTTATGACTTCATATTGTATTAATTCTATATAGTTTTTTTTTTTCTTTTTATTGCAGTGCTGAACCTCTCAAACAGTATTTTCCTTGTGTTGCCCTTATATTTTGAATTCCTTTTAAGGTTCAGTTGCAAGTGCAGCTGTGCATAAAGTAATTGAGGCTTTTACGCAAGCATATGTTTTAGATGGTTGCTGGTTTTATAAAGGTGGATGTGTTAATGTGTGAGTTTAAGTGCACATACACGTTGCTATTTCTTTTTATGTTCATCATCTTACTAGAAGCTTACTTGATAAATATCACTATCAAAGCAGCCTAATTTGTATCCTTAGACCAGCACACCTGAGATCACTAAAATACAGTAAATCATTCTTTCAAGTTAGGTACATACAACAAATTAGAATAATAAATACAAAGTAAAAATTACGTAAATACCATGGGAAATCAATACAGAATGAGGCATGTAACTTTAAAATAGTGTAATATTTGCCAATTAATCCAAAATTACTGGAAGGAAAATCACACAATATTATCTATGTCGTATTTTCCATCTTGTACGGAAACAAAATTGGCTTCCTTAAAAAATCAATTAATATTTCATAATTTTTTTTCTCTCCTAAGTATTAAATGTTTGAAAAAACAGAGCTTTCCTATCTTCTTCAAAAGCTATTAATAAGTTGGGATGCCATGCCTTTTTTTTCAAGATTTCTTGCATAAGAGGTTTTTTTTTCCTGCAGTGTACTTTTTTATATTATTCTTTGGTTCCCCTGGAAAGCTTTAAAGCACATTACACAGACAGCACATGTGTCTCATGTGCTTCTTTACCTCCTTTAAAGCAAAGATTCTAAGGATAGAAATGAATGTCATGTATTTGCAAATAAAGCTGCTTATCAAGCTTCTCATGTTTTAAGTCCATATAAAGGAAATAATGCAGAAAATGTATTTTTTTGAGTACGCAACTTCCCTCTCTGTTGTAGAGATTTCCTCTACCTGCATGGAAACTATTGAAGAAAAAGAATTATATAATTCATCTACCAAAAGGCTGAGGACTACTGCTTTTGCATGTGTGTGTGTGAAAGGGAGGAGGGAAGATACAGGAGTGGGAGAAGAAGGGTTTAAATTTCTGCAACAGTAGTATGATTCATTTGGAATTCTCTCTAGCTGTGACCAAAGCAAATCTGTGGAGAAGGGTCTCATCTTACATGACAGAAAGTTCTATCTGTTTTAAAGGAATGTCAGGTTAATAGCTGTGGCTCTTCTCTCCAAGCACATTTATTATACTGTCATAAATTGAGACCACAATGGATCATAATCTAATTAAAATTTTATTAATTATAGCAAGTAGAATATGAGCAAATACAGCGCTGGACGGCAGGGGAGTCTGCGCTCCGCCAACTGCCGTCCTGAGCAGTTCAAACAGTCCCTTTTTATACATCTTTACTTCCGTATTCATGAAGTAGTGGAGGTACTCTGCGCATGCTTCAGTTGTTGTTAGGGGGTCGTTTTCTGCCTCTTGGTGGTCTTTGAGGCCGAAGTAAGAAGTCTTCCTCCTTTGTCCCATAGTCGACCCCTCACTCATATGTCATATGGGGTTGTTTGTCCTGTCTGTCGGTTCCTGGACATCTGGCGGTTATCTTGCACAAGCGGTATCTGGTTTAGTTTGTGTAAGCAATTGCAGTTACCTTAGTAAGCGATTGCGGTTATCTTATCCTACACAAGCGGTGTCTGGTAGCTGCTTGCATAAATCTTAATAAATACCCTAGTCCATAGTTTCTCACAATACTCTTTTTCTTCTTCAGTACTTTATCATTCCTTGACGCATAGATCATTTACTTACAAAAGGGATGTAACTAGAGTGGTAAAAATGAAGATTTCTCTTCATAGGAATAAAAATCTAATCATGAATTGAGAACTGAGCTATGAAAAAAATAATTAATTTTGCCACAAAAAACTTCCCCATCAAACCTCTAAAACCCCAGTGAGTTTTTGTATTTTTCTCAAGTTGAACTAATGATTTAATTTGTTTTAAAAACAGGGTTTTTTGATTTATTTTTTACATATGCTTCACTTCTAAGAGGATTCATTGTAAGCCTGCCCCTAGAAGTTAAATACAGTGATCAGAAGTCACTCTCTCTGAAAGCAGAAAGCAGAAATATCTGATAGATCTCAAGTTTTAGTTCAATAGTAGTTGGAGCATTTCCTTTAAAGCCGAGCTTTATTCCCCACTTCCTGATGTATGCAAGGATTCACAATTTTCATGTAGATCACCTAAATCTGAACCTTATTGCTGTTTTACTGAAATTGTTAAGACAGATGTTTGGCTCCTGTAGGCTTGACATTTCATAAACGTTGCAACCATGTCATTCAACAAACACACAGGGAGAAGGTCTCTGTTTCTCCTAATTTTAAATAATATCTGTATCAGCTTTATAGCAACTTGCTTGGAAAAGACAAACTGGCCAGGGAACCAATTAAAGTTATCCTCTAATAAAGTAATAAATTCCCCTTAATTATCCACTTACAGCGAAGTTAAAGCAGATGGTTGAAAATCAGGCTCAGAGGCAAGGCGTCATTCCTCCTTCAAATTCAGATCAAGCAAAGATCTTCCCACTTGGATTCTAAAGGTTCTTGATTCTACCATCAACACAAGAGGGTTCTGATTCTTCAGGATTTAAGCCTGATTCTTCTGAGGCTGGCAGGATGTTGTAAATTTTTTTTTGGAATCCGGGGGAACCTGGTTCCCACTCAAAGCATCCCAGTAGCCTTCAAAGCTTATGAAAGAGTTCAGCCATTCTGTTCCCAGAAAAACTAGGCAGCATTTAAAGCACTCTAGAATTCTAAAAATTTTATGTATGACATTCTTTTTTAAAAAAACATTGGTAAGTTAAAAGACAGTTTAAAGGTTGCATTATGATTTCAGAATTTGATGGCTTCCAACCAAACTCTTTTTGACTCTCTTCAAGGAGTGTTTCATCTAATGGAGGGCTTCCCAGGCTAATGAAAGCACCAGCTAGAAGCACCAAGTAGGACAGTCTACCAAATCCATCAAGACTGTGTAAAGAAATTGTAACCAGTGCTTTTGTTCAGCTGGGATTTTTTAAGTGTTCCCCTACCGTCTTTTTTGTTTCCCTGTTCCATAGATGACAAGAATTGATAAGACAATTAACATGATAAGACATGATTTTAAAAGAACTACTAAGGGCAAGTCAGGCAGGAGCTGTTAGCAATTCAGAAGAACAAATGGGCTTGATGGCCAGCCAACCTCAAATGCCTCTCAGTCAAGTGGACACTCTCCCATGCCAGCTCAGGGGTCACCACACCTGGGATGGGCATGGCATGGGAATGCATGATCACGCATTTCTCCTTCCAGGCATGAAAATGCAATCTCCTTCTGTGGACAATTCCCAGTACCCACAGAGGACTAGGAAGAGTGGTTAGCTCTTGCAAGAGTTGTTGGCACTTACTGATCCTGCTCTGGGAGGGTTTTCCAAGGTAATGGCTCTCTGCAACTTCCCTTTTGTTCCCTGAAGAAGACATCTACAATCCTCCTAATTCAGACCAGGATTAACAGCAATCTTTTATTTGCTGCCAAACAGAGTTTTTAAGGGCTCTTTTTTGTTAATGTATGTAAATCCTAGAAGACTCCATAAGAATTAATACAAGTTTTTCAAAAAACTATGGAGTCTGCATACAGCAAGAGTGAGCGAAGTAGAAGAAAGGAAGGAAAGTGGGAAGGTCCAAACCAGATAGTAGGGCTTTTGACTCCACTCACTCCAAAATTTAAAGACAGGTACAATTCTCCTCACTTTACTCCTATGAGAGAGCGAAGCTCTCTTTTTCACACTTCCTCACTTTTTTTCTCTCCATTTTCCCAATGCACTAAGAAGCTTCTCTGTCAGTCATTCTTGCAGGAAGTTTCTTTAAATTGTAAACAGATAATGTCTCAGATTCTGGGGAACCTGTTTGTCAGAGGCATTACTGGGGATACAGTCCCTCTTTGATGAAATTGAGTTGTGAAATTAACAAAGGGCTGAATAAAGATCAGATTCTTTTCCTCCTGGTTTGCCAGCAACAATTTTTAGCAAAATATTTATGCCAGTATATTTATGTTCCTGTATTTTATTTTCTGTCAAAGACAGTGAATTTATGAATTATGTGATCTGCGACCGTGATTTGGGAACTTGGATCTTACCCTGTGTATTTGCTACTGTTGGAACTAAGAAATCCCAAATAGGTACCCATCCTTTAACCTGAATCACCCTTTCCCCAAATCAGTTTCATTTCTTGGACTCAGAGTTTACATGTGGCTCTTAGCGACATGCAAAAGCCCTACACATAACAATACTTTACAGCTGCCTTAATGAATGGAAGTTTGTCTAATGATTTTGTAAGCGAAAAAAGTAGCATCATGTCACTATACACCTGCCAAGCTCTGTTTCAAAAAAAGTACCCATTTGATTTGCTAGGGCAGACCAGGCTGCAGCTGTTCACCTGTTTGGACTGTGAAATTACTTAATTTGTCATAGGAAACAATCTTACTTACTGATGTTTCCAATTTCATTTTTATCCCATGTCAGTCTAAAGGCATGAATGGCCCTTGCAAGTCTATGCTTGAATGATGTACCAAACTGATGGACTAGGATCCAGTAACAATGTATCGTGTTTTCATCAGAATAGCTACTGATGACTTTATTCTTTCCTATGATTTCAAGGGCTTACACAATTTCATCTGAAAATTCCTGTTATGGCTTACTGAATTTCCTCGTGTTCAACTCCACCTAGATTGTGCACATTTCATTAACTGAAAAATGCTCTCCATGACAGTTAAGAAGCTTGCTGCTTCTCCTGTACATGCCCTGGAATTTAATTAATGTTTCAGCAGATGACACTTCTCTGTGGTCTGGCAATTGCTGAACTCAGTCGTGACTGCTTGCAGGTCTTCCATCAGCCACCCTCTCAGGTACTGTCAGTCTACTGGAAGCCAAAAGCTGGGAGCCCCCAAGACAATCCATCAAGATTGTGTAAAGAACTTGCCATCACTTCTTTCGTTCAGCTGGGATTTTCTAAGTGTTTCCCCCACCACCTTTTTATGTTTCCCTATTCCATAGATGACAAGAACGACACGTTTTCAAAGGAATCCTTTAAAATTTCGAAGAAACTACTCCTTCTGCACCCTGATAATGTTGCCTCTCGCAACAGAGAAGACAACTGAGTGCCAAATGCAGCCTTTTGTTTTGTTCCAGAGATCAGACTATCCTCTGCGCACCCAAAAGCCTCTATTACTTACACACGCTTTGCCTAGTCACATGAAACGCTCATCAGCCTTCAGGTACCTGCACGCTGTTGGGCTTCTCTGTACAAACACAACCACGAACACTTCCCCAGATCGCCCGAATATTTTCTGAGGGTTGGATGATGGACAGGGACACCGCAGAACCCCGCTGGAAAACGCTGTGCGCCCCGCAACCCGAGCGAGGCTGCCAGCCATGGCCCCGGGCCTCAGGTAGGCCGCGGCCTCAAGGCCTGCCTGGGGAGGAGCCGCTGCTGGTGAGCGGCACCAGCGCCACGGACCGCTGCGGCCCGCCCGTGAGGCGGCGCGGGGAGCGGGCGGGGCGGGGCGAAGGCCGCCCGCCGCCCCAAGGCCGGTAGGCCGTGTTTCGGGGCGGGCCGGCAGTCGGCCGCCCGCCGGAGGACTCCGCCGCGGGACGGGGCAC
>VZSF01008968.1:467107-545059 GCA_013398295.1 Chionis minor | reverse complement strand
GGCTCCCCCCCGCGCTGCCCCCAGCGGGAAGAGTGGGGCGAAGGGGGCGTGAGTGCGGCGGGGCCGGGCCGGGCAGCGCGGCGGCAGCCGGAGGGGCAGACGCCGCCCCGGGGTGGCAGCGGCGGGGCTGCAGGCCGCGGTGCGGGGCGCCCTGTGCGCGAGCGTGTGCGCGCTCCGCTCGGGCTGCGCCGGGATCCTTTGTCTGCTGCTGCCGCTCTCCCCTCCCCTTTCCCTCCCTCCCTCCTCCCGTCCCTCGCTCCCTGCCTGCCTCTCCTCCCTCCTCGCCTTTCTCTCTCCCTCCCTCCGTTCCCCTCGCTCCCAGACTCCAAGCGCTGCTGCAGCTGCAGGTTTGTAAATACTGGACCAACACACACACAACATGGCTGACGCTCGCCCTGCTCCTCCACCAGGGTCTCCGCCTTCTCCCTCTGTCTCCGCCGCTTAGCCTTTCCTCCGTTTAGGCTTTTGTTTCTTCCCCCTCCCCCCTCATCTCCCATCCAAAAAAAAGAGGAAAAACAATTCACCCTCCTTATTGCGCGCATGGCGGGATTTCAAGGGTAAGGATCCTCGCTTTGGAAGCTTTCTCCTTTCGTATTGCTGTTTACAACAAAATGAAACCTAAAATAAAAGGGGGTTTGGGAACCTGGCGAGGCCTGGGGCGAGGGAGGAAGGGAGGGAAGGAGGGGGGAACTGGGTGAGCCCCGCTGAGAAAGGCTCGATTGGAATGTGCGTATCTTTTTCTCTTTTGGGGTGGGGGGAGGCTGATGCACCAAAGTGCTGGCAGAGATGAAATACTGTATTACACTTGCAGAATGATCTAGGGCCGTTTCTTTCATTTCAGGATGCAGTTCGGTATAAGGTATCAACTCAGCAGTCACATTAAAAAGACCTGAACTAGTTATGTCAGAATAGACATTGTGTAGATAAAAACTGGAGCATAGGCTTTCTGGGTTTCTTTGCGTTCCCTGTGTTTCCTTGTCAGTATCTTAAACAGCTCACAAATCATGGGATACAAAACTGAAATTAACACTTGACAAGTCTTTGTGTTGCTAGTTTTCTGTCACGGATTAATTTGCCCTTGTGATGACAATAGCACAAACCGAAGCATTTCATTTTTGCTACAAGGAGTACTCCCACTGTTCAGATACCTTTTTTGTAAAAATGGCATGGCATCGTGAACTTAAGTGAGCTCCCAAACTAAAGCAAGGCAGCATGCTTCTGACCTCGCACAAGGCAAATGCTCAGTTCAATACCCCCCCACCTCAGTTATTCCGAGCACCCCCTTCTGGCTTCCATGAATATGGCTTGTTTTTTTTGCTTGCTTATGACGTAAAACTGAAATAACGTTTGAAGGTAGTTTTGCGGAGCATATCTGAAGTGATCTGTCATGGCATACATCTACATCTAGGTTGTAACCTAAGGGTGAATGCTCAGGGTGCTAAGACATGATGTTTTATATTGCTTTCTAGACATTTTGCTGTAATTCATAGGAAGTAGTTCAATTTTCAAAGATTGTATTTAAAGATACAGTCTTTATTCAATCATATACACATTGATAGCCATAGCTTCTGTTAATATCTGAGCAGTGCCCTAAAGTAGTGAATGTCCTAGCTCTGTCGTCTTTGTCTGCTTGGAAGCTTCTAGTGGAAAAGCACTGGCATGGCATAATTATACAGCTTTTACTGAGGTAGAAATAAATACTACACTTCAGTGCTAGAATTAAGTATCATATATTAATACTTCTTTCTCTACTGCTTTTTCCATCCCCAATAACAAGCATCGATTAACCGAGGAGGAGAAAATAATTTATAATAATGAGTTTACAACAACGTAAAGCTTGAGTGGAGTCATCCAAGTTACAAGATCATTTTGGAATGTGTATCTACGTCATGGCCCCTGAGCCAACTGTACTACTTCTAGATGGAAAAGTCTGAGCAGAAGTCTGTAACATGATATATCAATAGATCAATAGATTCCTGCAGCAGTCAGTTCCTTTTTTTTTTTTTTCCAGTTTAACAACCTGAAGGCAAAATTGGTAAAGCTAGTAGAGTAGTTTACCAGTTGTAGCTGGTATTCATTATGATATTCATTAGGATAGCCACCAAATTTTGAAATAACTGCTTTTTTACTAGAAGTGTGAAACGTACTGAGGTATGCAGGTCCTCCCTCAGAACAGGCCTTTGGATACTTAAGGTGAATCTTCAGGCTGAAGAGCAAGGGCAGTCTGCAACACATCTGTTTAAATAATGGATCACTTAAAAATAGTCATGTCTCTTGAGTCTGGTGTATTGTAGTTTTGTTGCTACAACTGAATTTTATTCTGTAAAATTCAGCTCTGCTTTTATTAACCTTATGAATTTCCTTGTTCATAGCATCTCTACAATGGCTTGCAATTGTGTTCTTTTTTTCTATGACACCTAGAAGATTTTTCCTTCTGTCTTGGTTGTGTTGATGAGTTGATCAAAAATCAGTATTGTGAGTCCTAGTATCCCACAAGGAGCTGATCCAGTTGAAGAACTTGCCAAATCTTTGTGTCTTTGGTACCACTAAGTGAAGACACTCCAATGTTTTTGTTGTTGTAGGTAATGCTAGGCTGTGTTTAACCAAATTAAAAAACAGGTACTAATAAAATCTTAGTTTCCAGAACTGTTTACTTTTTCATATTGGGAAGTGAAACTGACGAAAAAGAAGACTGTAAGAAATGCCGTCTCAGTGATCAGCTTGCTTGTAGATGTCAGAAATTAACCATTTTCTCTTAATCTTCTATCAAGTATGTCATGACTCAGCGTAATTCTAAATATTTACAAAATTGCCAATTAAAATACAAAGTCCTAAAGGTAATAAACACTTTTAGTTAATCTTGTCCTTCAGTACTTTTTATGTATTTTCCTGATCCAAGTACTGTTCTTCCATTGACTTCGTAGCGTGTATCTTTCCTAGCTATCTGTTGCCACGCTGCACTCTTTGACAAGTTCAGATCTGTAAACGTCTAGCTGATGCAATAGCTTAATAATAAAGTGCTTTATTAATGTAATGCATAAGTTGCTTAGTGTTTGACAAATGAAATATTTTCAGTAAGATTCTACTTTCTGAAGAAAAGAAACAGGTGTTTTTGGGTTTTTTTTTAAGAATGAAGCCTGTTGCTGTAAACCTCTTATGCTTTCATTTGGGTTTTCCTTTCCTCCTTTCCGTTCTTGCTTCAGAACGTAGAAAGATCAAACTTGACTACTTGATGGTATGGCACGAGAATATGTGGATTACTAAAACCGATACAACAAAGTGGTTTAGAAACCATCTTTTGAAAACTGCTCGCTGCAGCTGTGCCGAGAGTCACTACTATGGAGTTATTTCCTCTTGTATGGTTAGATAGCTTGTTTCTCGTACCAGATGTGAGAGAATTTTTTGGTTTGTTGTTTTTCTCATTTTCCTTCTCTTACTACTCTTCAAAGGTCAGTGGTTTTATGATCAGAAGGCGAATGCTGATCTTTCTTGACACTGGCTTTCCTAGTAAGTACTCTCTGTATGTCAAGATGTGTCCCACCTGCTATCCAGATACTACCTACTTAAGAGGACTGGGGAATGTCACCTTGCTTGTATGAATGTGTACACTGCTTCTGTCCACATCTCTTACCACATCAGTAAGTGTTGAGTTCCTTGAAACAGTGGAGTTGACTACTTTGTAGTTATCGATGAACCGTTGAATCTAGTGACAAAGGGGCCTCATCACTGATCCATTTCAAACAATGGTGAAATAATTTTATTCAAACTTAACCGCTTTTCCCGTGTCGTGGTTGCAGTTAACTTTCCGTTGCACTGTAAAATGTGAATGCACTGATAGCAAGTGGAATTCAGGATTTAAATTGGTATGGCTGTTGAGTTGCGGAGAATGGTTCCACAACCTTGGGTTACCTTTTCGTGTTTTTTTCCTGTAACGTATGTTGCGAAACTGCTGTAAATCCATGCTATATGAGGCCTTGCTTGACTTGCTTACTTGGAAATGTTATTGAAATGGTTCCACAGTATATAGATATATAAGTATGTATCTAAATTGTTGTTTCTATGTATATTTTAATGTATAAAAATATAGAAATTGTTGTCATCGCCTGTGGTGACTACTAGCCTTAACTATTACCTAATTGTATTCTAATCTTTGTAGTTATTGCAGAGTGGTTGGGATGTTGTTGAAATACCTTCCGATGTTGGTTTATGGGGATTTTTTTTTTTTGAGATCTTCTTGCAGAATAAGAGTTACTGGCAGTAAGTATACTATGGTCTTTTTGGTAAGACTACGAAGCTTTTAAACTCCTAAGAGCTGATTAGTGCTTGGTTTGGGGCTTTTGTTTGCTTGGTTAGTTTTTTGCTTTTGGGTTTGTTTTTTCTTTTAATGTTATCATTGAATGTTGCAGTATGGTATTTGAGGTCTGCACCTGAAAGTATTGGTGAGAGTACATACTTATTTCAAGAGCAGTTCTGTGGCTTTTAGTGCTTTAGTAAATACTTAACTTACGTAGAATGACTGCTGACCTTTAGACTTTCAGTTCCATATGGTAGTTTGAACAAAATGGAGGTGTATCATTTTAGTAACTCCTTTGTTGTTGTGTTTTCCATTAGTCTTCCAGTTGTTTTCACATTGCTGACTTACAGTGGCCGTGCATAGGGAGAACGTTTTTATCATGGTGATCAACTGTTGAGTCCACCTGCTGTCTTTGGAGTCATCTCTTCATGTTCACTTCACCACTCCTGGCCTAACTGTTCACAGGTCCTGCTCCGACTGCATGGTAGCTAGTAGTCCCCTTCTAGCAGTGCCAGCTACCTCAGCTGCAGGGCCCTGCATTCGATCACTACAGCTGCCTTTCTCCAGTGATTGGTAGTAGAAGGTAACCTAAATATTCTTTATGCTGGTTCCCAGAGTTGTTTGTTTTTAGTGTCGGTGTTGGGCAGCCTGTCCAGTGAAGTCTGAGACTGCTTTTTATCCTCAGGTTTGGAAGTGCCTTAGAATTAAAGAGCTCTAATAAAATGTGCTGCTTTCTTTAAGGTGGATCTTCCATGCTTTGGAAGCATGGAAGCACTTTGTTTTAAGTGAACCTTCCAAATGGTTCATAGCTGGTTTTGAATCCTGAGAACCCAATCTTGCAATCTCTATGCAAGATGAGAGTTCCCTCTGAATGTGCACCCTCTGAAAGTCAGAGGCTTTTTTTTTTGCCCCTGTACAGTTTGTCTTTGTTTTCTCTCCTAAATTCCTGTTAGAGCAGAACAATTAAAGAACACAGGGAACCTTTTAAGTTTAATCTGTTCTAAGATTACTATGCTAATCAGGTTGTAAAGTGTAACATTGCCTAGCAATTTAACGTCCAGCACTGATGCTACTTCTTAGAGTGGTACTACTCTACCTATATGTGGCCAGTCATATATAAAATAAAAAAATAATATCTTGACTCTTTTTTCCAGTAATGTTCTTTGACTTACTCTAAAGCATAGTAAGGTGTTCTGGCTGGTCTATACCATCATGCTGAGATCTGTAAAGCTTCACCTATACAGACTTCTAATTTGACTTTCTTTCAAAAAAAGCCCAAACTTTTTTCTCTCTGAACTTGTATTAACCCAACTTAAATGTAAAAAATGAACTTTGTTAGATCATCTCTTGCCCTAAGTCAGTAAGAACTGCAAGATTTATTAAATGACAGACTTCTGGTCTGGTATTTGTTAAAATCAGATAGCTATTTCTGTTGCAAAACTCATTTTCCTAACTTAGTATTTATGTTTCCTGCACAGAGTTCTTCCCTAGTACACTGGACAAAGGTAGCTGCAGTCCGGTATATAATCTTGTTTGCTGATCTGATTTTTTTTAAATATGGAAATTTTCAGCTCTCTAGATTCAGTGTGTTATGAGCTGAATACCATGGGAGAAGGCATGTTCTAAAGTAGTTCCCTGCTGACATTTCTGTTAAGTTTTCTTGGTAACCTTTTCTAAGCGCCTTGACAAACATAATGTCTGCAAAATTCAGTACAGTGCTAGGCTTCCACTATGCGAAGGTAAGCACCTATCATATACCAGCAAGTATGGTGTCTGTTCTTCTGCATGTCTGTAACTTACCTCTGGTCTTCAACCTGAACTGTGAAGATGTTTGCAGATTAGGCTGTCTTTATTCAACTTTCTAGGAATTATAAAAATAAATAAAAATAATACTAGAAAGGATGTAGGCCATGTAACTCTTATACTCGGAAGACGGTTGACTCTGTCTGTATGATTCTGGACAGTTGCTTGCCTGACCCGTTCGTCGACCACGTGACGATCTGAACACCAAAGTGAAAGCAGAATAGGAGCAGTTTCATTAGAGATTAATTTACTACTTCCTTCTCAAAACCTTCCAGTTGCGGACAACTTTATTAAATGTACGTAATGACTTTTTTGTTCATGAATCCGCCTCGTAAGATTTTTGCCTTGATGGTGAAAGATGACACACAAATTCATTAATGATTGTTTTACCATCAGTGGAAATGCAGATATGGGAACTGTGAGATACGATTGGTCAAAATCCATGCTCTGACAAGAATATATTCCAAAAATAGCTTAACAGTAAATTCTGTCTTTCATGTGAGTTCATAGAAATCTGATTGTCAAGTGCTTTTAGGGTTAAGGAAGATGTGGGTGTTTGATATACTTGGAAACCACAAATTGTTGGGTATTCATGGTTGACATCCTGTTGGTGGGGGAGTGAGCATTCATAGTGGTTACCCTCAGGGTCATCTCTCTACTGCTGAAGGGATGAGGAGAAGGATAGAAAGCTCTGCAGGAGTGCATCTCTGCTGAATTGCCTCCCTCCATCTTCTGCATCTCCATTTTGTCAATAAAAGCATACTTTATTATTAGGTGCCAGCCTTAAGACAGAGAGGGCAAGCAAACTGTCTTCTGGTGCATGTGCTCTCCTAACTCTTCAAGTTGGGAGGAAGATTCACTCCTACCCTCAGTTATACCTGTGTGTATGCTTGTGACTTGTATGGAGAGAGATGAGACGTTTATGTTATTTCATATCACTAGAGGCATGTGGCTCTATTAATAATGCATGAAAAGTACATTTTAAAGTGGTAATATCTTACTGTAATCTTGGTGGGGAAACAGGGGTGGAGGAAGCATTGTATTACAGATAGTTGTAGGCTCGACGCTTGAAGAATGGAATTTGGATTTATTTGAAGTGGGTTTTTTTGTTTTGTTTTTTCCCCATATGTGTAAAATTATTTGAAGGGGTGTGTGTGAGAGACTTCGCTGTGAATAAATGTCCCAGTTCTCAGCTATACTTAGGCCTCTAACCACATTTCTAGGAGGCTTAATATTTGGGTGGAGGTAGTACAAGGTTAAGTATGAAGCAGGGATCAGCACAAAAGAGGTGTGGTTGTCTGTTCTTGTGTGTGCTCTGCTTATCTGTAGGACAGGATTTCTAGAGAGCCTCAGCTGCATTTATGGAGAAGGTTATCCTGCCTTCTGAGATCCTGTTTTCATAGGAAGATACCTCACTTTTTCCCTTTTTGAATTTCTGTTTCTCCCTTTTTCTGCTCCTCAGTTGAGTAGACTCAATCTGGTCTCAGGTACTACAGGACAATTTTGTCGTCTGTGCATGTAAGTGTGTACATTTCCAAAAGGAAAAAGGGAGGGGTTTTTTGGGGGGGTTGTTGTTATTACCGATACCTGGACTCATTTAAAATCTCAGGAAATAAAATGAAATGTTTATGTTAGTGAATCTAGTTTAGGTCAGCTATAAAGCTTTGTGGAGAGAAAATTAGATTATTATCAAGCTAAAAAGAGAAAAGTTAGCTTGTTGCTGCCGCTGAAAGTTCTCACTATGAAGTCCCTTCTTGACTGATTTACTTCCTCATTTAATTTCCATTCATGCTGCATGCACAGTTAAGTAATTGCAAAGTGGGATTTTTGATCAGAGCTTATTATCAAAGTAAGAAAGGAGAGCATGTTTGCTGTGGGATAAGCAAGGTATGGTAGGGAACATACCAAGTGTTCCAAGGTGGTCCTGATTCTTAAAAGTCTTGATGTCTGTCTTGCCATCATTTTGTCACTTTTCTGCTACTAGAGAACAAGAGGAATTTAATGTCTTAAGGCAGCTGTTTCTGAGCAAAACTTGTCAAACTCATGCAGGTATTCTGTTAAAGTAAACTTTTTCACAGTCCAGTGAATTAACTTTTCAAAGTAACTTTCATCCACTGAAATACTTCAAGATCTTCTGATTAATTTCACGAATATGCAGATGCCATACCAGTTTCAGAACTAACACTTTGTGCATTTTTCCCCCGATGTTTTAAAAAGCATTAACAGTACGAGGATGGGTCTGTTCTGATGTCTCCAGTGCTTTTAGGGAGAGTCACTGGTTTCACAGCTTGATTTTTCTCTCTGTGTTGTCCCTGCCCTCCCACCCCCTGCTGAATTTTACTCATGCAGGATGTGTTGTGTTTTCCACCAAAAAGCTGAAAGACCGCTATGTAAGCAAAGAAAACACAGTGTAATGTTACTGGTGGTTCTCATCTTTGAAAAAAGTATGATCAACAGTTTGACAAGTTATTGTCCTTGCTGATCAATCCAGTGCTGACTGCAGTATTTAAATTACTATTACAAATCTTTGATATCTTTTTTCTACAGCTCTACTACTCTAAGTAGCAATTGTTTTCAAGTACTGTTCTGTCACTGACCCTCTAAATATATCAAAGACAGTGTAGTTAGCTGTAGCTAGAGCTCATGATACAAAACTATGCTGTTTTCAGTGTCTTACTGTTACTGCATATTACAACTTTGACATCTATTGCATCTATTCACCATTTAAAGCTAATAACCTGTTTAGGTTGAAATTCATATTAACATTGTAGACTGAGTGAACGTGCTGCAGTTGGTCTGGGGAAAAAAAAAATCACATTATTGGTTAGTAGCCATGGCTACTAACCTGGCTACTACTAACATGACAAGGGACTTGCCACTGTTAACAGCAAATGCTTGCACTTAAGTGTCTTACATTTCCAGTTTAAACAGTTATTTGAATGCTTTTGTATGCAAACTGATTTAATCTTAGCTAAAATGGCTGTTGTGTCCCAAAAGGGAGCTGTTCCCTCCCCTTGGGACTAACAACCAAGTTCATGATCCCTTCAGACAGAATTAAGGTGAAACGACACCAGCCAACCAATTTTGTGATTTATTAATGACTGAACAACAGCTGTGTAACTGGAAACAATACAAGGCATATGGGTAGGAACGATAACTCACTAACAGCTACTTAACAAGATTACATGGCTTGGAAAAGTAACTCCTGTGCCGTAAGTCTCTAAGGAGAAAGAGAGGAGATGGGGGATAGAGAGGTTACAACAAGAAGGAGAGAGAGGGAGAGAAAGAGAGAGACATCACCGCCTGCGGATCCAGCGGCGTCCCATTGGTCCTCTTCACTTTGGGTATCTTGGTGTTGGGGGTCCCCATCCAAGCTTTGGTGGTACCGTTTTTATACAGTTCCAGTCCCAAAGTCTCCGCCTGATTCCAAGAAACACTTGTTCGGCGATGGCAGATGCGGCCTAGTTTTGCAAGCTCGGTGCGTTCTGGCACGATTGGCCATTGACGGGCAAAACCAGAGGGCGTGGGAATGGAATGAACCGTCCTGCCTCTGCAGAGCTGGATATTGGCATCTCCTTCCTTTGCAGTTATCGCCGGTTATGCACCTGAGTCTGCAGGGGACGATAATTGATCGTCAAAGCTTGCACCTTCCCATACCAAGAAATGTTTAAGGCAACCATATCCATCTGTTAAAATGGCTGAAGGTGAAGAAAATTGGTAAGACAAATTCAGTTCATGACTGCTTGCTCAGCATTTTAAAGACGCAGATTAAAGGCAAGAGATCATTTTTCCTGAGTCCTGTTTTCACTTGTGGGCTTTTTTCCTCATCTTTACAAAGACAGGATTTCAATTGTCTGATAGTGTTTGTAAAGTTTTCTTAAAATTGGCCGTGTAGGGAGAAATTTTTCTATGCTTTTAGTATGAGTTTAGGGTCTTTATATCACTGTGAACATACTTTACTTTGCAAAATGTTATTGTTTACACTTTCATTGCAGCAATTCCTGACAAAATTATTTGTCCATTTTCTTGTGACTAGAGGAGGCCTTAATTTGCCCAATAACTTTATGCTGATTCCTCCATCTACTCCCTGCTCGTACAAGAAAGATAACTACATTTTTATCAGAGTAGAAGCAGTCACTGTTTGTGTCCAATGGAGACAGAAATTAATACCTCAGATTCATTAAACAGTGTATGTTATGATTGCAGTTACTATGAGGTTGATGGTGGGAGAGATTTAGGGATGTGTCTCTGAAATCAATGAATAAATAGACTCATAATACAACTTGTCATAGTTTTGGTTGTACACAGAGCTAATGTGAGTAACAGTTTTCTAACTTGGTCCTTCTAAGTATTGTGGCCCTACTTTATTGTTGCTTGTTTGGGGTTTTTTTTAAGTGCTGAATTACTACTTATTGGTTGCTTAGGTTGAGGTTCATAACAATTAAATTTTGACTTTCTAGTTAATGCTGTAGATAGTATCTTGTCCTGATAAGAATTTTGAATGCTCATGTGTTTTGTCTGCTTTTAAAACTGGTAGGTTTTACTGGTGCTGTAGCACAATGCTTGAGTATTGATGTATAATTCCTTGGCTTACTTTCCTCCCTGTACTGGCTTTGGTGTCTTCTGGCCCTCTCCCCAAAATTGGTGGCCTGCCATTGCTCATCTTGAAGACAAATAGTGATTATGTCATGGCTAAGTTATACAGCTGCTGCAAATACTGGATATAAACTGTAAGAATTGATGATTGTTAAAGTATGAACTGGCATCTCTGAATGCAGGAAACAAAACATATTCTTTACTGTGGGCCTTCATGAATAAAGTTGTAGAACCCGGCTGCATTAGAGAGGAGAAAAATTTTTCAAGTATTTCAGCAAAATACTTGCTCTTGCAGAACTAACTGATGTCACAAATTCTTAAGTTTGGCTTAGGAAAATTTTTTAGTTGTACTTAATTTTCAATGTAGCGTTGCAGTATGTTTTCTCAGTGTATTGGGCTCTAACGTCTCAGAGCACATGTCCAAGAATAATCTGTTACTTCCAATCCACAGACTCTACTGGTGAGCTAAAAAGCTCAAAAGTGGTCTATCAAATGGCAGATTTTTTTTTTTCCCCTCCCCTTTAAAATATATGAAACTTAAATTCCTTCAATGTTGGAAGGTGTATGTAGCAGTGTTACAAGCCTGGGTTGTTGAGAACTGGCTGTTGTACACTTAAAATGATCAGTCAGCCTCCTAAAGAGATGTGAACCCAAGAGTTTGTTTTGTCACAATTAATTAACCTGACAAACTTAGCGAAGCGAGGTAGCTTACCACTCCATTACCTTCTAACAGCAGGGTTAGGTATGTTTGCCCTGGGATTGCTCGGCCAGAATGTTTGACTGATCCTTTTGACTAACACCACAGCAATTAAACCTAGTCTTCAAAGGCTGCTTACCTAAGTATCCCCTATGAGAAGACACATAAGCACAGAACAGAGAAATGTCTTACTTTTTCAAATAGAAGTTTCCCTTTCTAGTTTCCAGAGACAAATTTTGTAATTGTTGCCAAACCAAACTGAGTAGACTTGCTTACAATTATAATAAATTATTTGGGTTAACTCCATCTGTAAGACCATGAGTAAGGACAAAATACTTGCCTTATAACACTTAAAAGTTCGCTTGAATTTACCACAGAATGGTAGCAAGCATATGGCTTGTATAGTAATGAGGTGCTGCTGTTGTAATCTGGGCAGTGGTTATTTTTGTGCATATGTGTGTTTGGGTTCAGGGGAAGAGGAGGATAGGTACCTATCAACAAGGAGAAGCTAAGCTGCTTCATGTTTGCCATGTTGCAGAAGTGTACAACTTAAGGCAATTACACTGACGTGTACCAACTTGGTACCCTTGTGTCTGTGCATGTTCTTGCCCTGTGGCTAAATGCAAGGTAATTTGCAGTAGACTGAAAAATTAGGAGTGAGTTTAGAATATACCTTTGGATAAAGGGAGGCAAGGAAGGTTTTCCTGGCTTTGAGTAAATACTAGATATCATCTTCAAATTTTTTTATAAAAGCATTATCTTGTAAGATTTTGGTAAGCATGGAGGGCTGTGCATTTATTAAATGATCAAACAGTAAGTTGGAACATACGCAAGGTTCAGTCAGTAAGTAGTTTTGCATTGCCTGTAAGAGGAAGTAGGACAGAATAATACTGAAATTGAACTATGTCTTCAGTTGGCATAGACAAATCATTCCAGAATAAACAAAAGAGATTTTGTTTGTGATCTGTGCTGCTTGAGGGAAGAGTAGGCTGTAGCTCTAAAGGAACTTTTTAAAAATGCTTTCTGCATCTGTATTGTTTTAGTACCAAAGGTGTGCATAATATTGCAGTAATGGCAGTTCAGGTTTTTTTCCAAAATAAGTTCTGTCTGCTGTTCCAAAGAATGAATGAAAGGTTTCTGTGTAGATAAATGTTTCACTTGTTCTTCTTGGCTCTTGGAAAGCCACTAGACTAGAAAGTGTTGTGGTTTTGTTTGGTTTTTTTATTTAAAAACCTGTGCATAAATTAATGGGGAACTTACAATTTTATGTTGACAAGCACATTCTGGTTTTTTACTTAGGCTGTTGCAAGCTTATTTGGCACTAGTCAATTCTCTTACTCTTTCTTTATCTCGATTCCTTTTCAGTAGAACAGCCAGCACGTGTCTCTTTAATATGAATTTCAAATCCAATGTTTTGGATTCTTGTGTTGAATTTTTGGTTAGTATTCTTTTTGACTGTTATGGGAAACAAAGAATTTTTCAAAGGACAAGCATATGGCAAAATGTTGTTGAGTCCTTAACCCAATTATTATTGAATCTGTTTGTAACATTGCTAAAGGTGTGGGGCAGATCAAATAAGAACCTATTAAATCATTTTAATTTTAGTCAAATGCTTAATACCTAGCTTTACTGTTGATAAGCCCTAAAAAACAGACTAAACCTGCAAGGCTTTCTGGAATACATCTTTGGAGAACTTCCTTTTGTTTTCTGGGTTACGTATTTATGTATTGTTAAAGTGGTAGGCATATAGTTGTCCTTTCCCCTGAAAGCTGGAGGAACTTTCAGAAAGTTAATTGTATTTAGTGTGAGACTAAAAATCAAATCTGTAATTGTGAGCTTTTTTTTCTGTACTGCATTCTGGATATGGCATGCATATGTCATTTTTCACTCCCAAACCCTTTTACCTCAGGAATCCTATGCCTGTAGGTCGCTGTAACCATGAGCTGATGTTATTGATAGCTTGTCTGGTTTAGTGAACATGTCGTGTTATCCCTGTCACTTACTTCTAATCAGCCCATATGACTTGAGGTTTAGCATTTGAAGATCAGTGCTTTTGGATGTTAATTCCATAACCACTGATGTATGATTCCTTTACTAATGAGTTATAGGCCTTTCCTGGCCTTTTTTCTTTCTCTGAAGAACTCTGGGAATATTATAGAGCACCATGTAATTAAATGTAATGAAGAAGGCTTTGATCGGAGGTTCCCAAACTGTTTCCAATTGATTCAAAGACCCAAACAGTGGGAAAAGCCTTGGTCTGCGAACTGTTAAGCTGGATCAGCCAAGATGATAATCTCTTGCAGGTGCACCTGTCTGTTGATCAAGGGAAGATGAACTTTAAAAAACTCTGGACAGAGGTGAGCTAATCCGTACACAACAGTACTGGTCTAGTATGTGTTCAGTAATGAACTTCTTGCTGCTTTTTACATGAAAAACAAAAGGATGATATAAAAAGTAGTTATAAAAGTACAGTTTCCTTCTGATGAAAGGGAAGTTAGTCACCCTCTTTGTTTTTTTTAATTGCACAAATGAAAAAAACTGGCTTGCCATTGGTTAGCTTATTTGGTAGTAGAGGGGGAGGAGGAGTCAGTTTTGTACATCTGCATTTCCAGTGCTGTTGCAAACATCACTCGGTGTATCATGTACGTGCAGGTGTGTGACAGGCTGTCTGCTGTGCAAGTTCTTAAAGGTCAGAGAACTGTATTAATTTGCTAGTTATACCCAACATAAAGCTAAGTATAAAGGTGGTTATTGTATTGCTTTCACTTCAGTGACTTCTATCCCTGGTACATAAATATGGCTGCAAGTTGCCTCAGGAGAGGAGGCTTGATTCCAGCCAGCTTTACAGGTGGGCAGATGTTAAATGTAATGTAAATGAAGATTTTTAAAGTACATGATTGCATAAACTGGGTGTTAAAACAGGTGATCTGGAGAACCTTTCAGTGTTGACATTTAAACCTCGAAAAGCTAGCTTTTGGTCCAGCGGACTAGCAAGACCCAGCCTTACAGTGTGACTGTTTTGTAAGGAGGTGCAACTCATGTGCCTAAGGCTGAATTACAATAATTTCTCATTTAAAAAAAAAAAAAAATCAACAATGCAAGGCATTGGTAGTGGAACTAGCTACCCCAAGGAATACTTGTGTTTCTGAAGGCCTTCTAGAAACAGCTGTATTTGTAGAGAAGTTCCAAGATGTATTTTGCAATGCTCAGATCCTATTAAAAGCAGCACGAGAGGGAGATGCTGTGTTGCTGAAAAATTGGGCCAAGTGTTCAGTGCGTTGTTCATAGCTGGAATATTTGGCCTCTAAAAGTATATTGACAATGCCTGAAGCATTTCTAGTATCAGTAGTTTTTGTTGCCGCAGATTGCATGCTGTGTAGAGTAGAAAAAGTCATGTCTTAATTGTGATAAAAGATGCTATTGAAATAAGAAAACTATACATCAGGATTGTTCATGCTCTGAAAACTTCTTTAGCTGCAGAAAATAGGGAAAAATAAACCTGCTGTGTAGTTGGTAGTCATACTTTAAAATTTATACTGTTTCAACGAAGCTATGAACGTGGTAAGCAGGTCAGAAAGAGCAGTATTGTATGATAAAAGGATGGAAAGAACAGTACGTAGGAGCTGGTCGAAATAGATTGGTATAAAATTAAGGACTAAAAATTAGTTCCTTTTATTGCATTTTGGACAGGTGGGATGATCGTGTGGTTGGGAAATGGTTTTGAAGAAGGCATATATATGAGTGTTGCAATATGGGGAGACTGTAGTGCTCTAAGTCTGCCCATGGTTCTGTTTATGCTGGAAGCGACTTCATGTTCAAATTTGGGAGGGCTTATATGCAATTGCTTCTTACTGTTCAAGATTAACCACTACGACTTGCATCTCTTATTCTGGATATATGCTTTAAGATCTCTGGAGTGAACTTCTAATAAAACTTCCATTAAAATTGCTTAATTTTCTTCACGAGGATATAACTAGGAAAAATAGTTTCAATATTTTCTGCAGAAAGAAACTGCAGCCTTCTAGATGCAATACTTCAGCCTTTAGATCAGAGAGATGTAACTGAAGAGCATAAAGAGTAGAGATATCTTTGATAAAGACAGTGGTTTTTTACTAAAAAAACCCCAAATAACTAGTGGACTGCTAATGAAAAATTTCATCTCTGAACAGATAAGCACTGAGCAATTCCTGTTCATGCACTTAGCAGAGACCCACTGGTGTTTGGCAGCAGAGCTCCCTAAGTCCCCACATACGTTTTTTTTTCTATCCAGCTTTGTGTGGGCGGCATAGAATTGCAGCCATAATTCTGTAGTGTGGCATTTGTTGTGCTGCTGAAGACGACCAGTCAGACTTCTTCTGTTTCTATTTTGTGTTCTGCTTTATGCTTTTTTAATTGGTTTTCTTATTGACTGAAATGCAGAGTTTTTCAAAGGTGATTGCTAAAAGTTGTTTGTTTCCCTCAGTGAGGAATTAGAAACCACACAGAAGCATGTACTGCAGCCAGTTTTGCAAACAGGCTGCAGTGATCCCAAGAGAGTATTGGTATGAAGAACTATCTTAAAAAAATAAAAAGTCAGGCAGCTGATTGAACTGGTCATTGTCAAATGACTGGAGGAATTTTCCTGTAAAGCAATGGTAAAATGTCTTACATAAATGCAAGGAAGAGTGGAAGCTGAAATCAGGGAGAAGGATAATGCAGAAAGACTGTAAGGCAGTGCTTGGGAAACACTGTAAGGCAAATCTTGAAACAAAGTTTAGAAAGCAGCGAATGACTTCTTGATTTGCTTTAATTCAGTATTCTGGAGTGGCAGATAGCTTTAGAAACTGTGGTGGAGTGACAGGGGGTTTTGACAGGTAGAAGGACCTAGGCAGTCTGGAAGGGTAACTGATGTGTAATAAATGTGGGTAGAACCAGGCAAGCTAAGCGCTGAAAGTGGCAGAGACTTCTTAACCCAATAACCTCAATAGAAGCGCTTGAATGTGCTTATGCAGCAGTAATAGTCACTTCTGTTGTGCATTCTGTAAGGCTTATCTTGCCTCTAACCCAGTTATTATCTATGTACTTAAAATGTGAAATGTTAGAAGGACAGTTTAATAGTTGTTTAACTCTTACCAGATAGCAATGCATTGTGGCAAGTTCCAAGGATCCTCCTAGGAAAAATAAACTCATAACGATTTACATGCTTTAGAGTAAGAAAAAATTTCCCAGAGTTCTGTAGCATAAAACTATTTAAAAAAAAATAATAATTTAAAAGCCTTTTTTAACTTACCATGCAGTGTCTGTATGCAAAAAAGTTGAATTTAACTTTGGTATTTCCAGGGTTTGATTTCTGAATTGTACTTTTCTTAAATGTATTTTTTAGATAAGCTTCAAATATTTTAGATTGCTTTCAGGGTACACTGTATTGTACACTGCTGCTTTGCTTTGAGTTTAGTTTGCATATTCTTTGAGCAGTTTTTTTTTATTGCTCTGAAATATGAAATCTAAATAAAATCTAAACAGTGACATCATTATAATGGAGTTTCAAGATTCTGGGCTACAAAAGTTCATACTGCAGTTTTGTAGTTTGATCGTGGGTTGTGTTTTACAGTGTTCTTAGCAGAATTTGCTGAAGTAAGATAAAGGGAAAACTGTCTCGTAGTTTTAACATACATATTGTGAAGCAGACTTCTCTATCAGATCTCATTTATCAGAACCCTTTGTATTGGGGTTCTTGTTCCCACTTTCATTGAACAGCTCTTACTCTTAAGATAAATCTGAAGTCATTGTTTTAGGCAATTTTGAATGTATAAAGTAATTCTGATACAACCTAAGTGATTAAGTTCAGTTATAAAACTTTACCTTAATATCAGTGTCAAAATTGTCACTCTCAATTGTTTAGCCAATTACATTTTGCTGCTGCATGAAGTGTTGATACTGAGCCATAATGTCAAGCCTCTGAGAACATTTACAGATCTTTCTATATTAAGTGGAAGAGACATCCAGTTCAATTTCATAATGTCTAGGTGGCAGTCTGTGTAGAGTAACTGCTAATTCTGTGTAGCAATTAACTTCCTTCTTAGTACCTAGTCACAGTGCTCTCTAAAAGTAGTCCTGTGACCATTTGTGAAGTCAGCAAGAAAACTCACTTGCTGACTGAGTGGCTCACTTACCTTGTTAACAGTTAAGGCACTTCTAAAATTCTGATCAGTTGTATCCTTAATACTTTATCCTTAGCCTCAGCTCTGAATTTCATGCTAGGAAAGAAATCTCTTTATTGAAAGATGACTTATGCATTGATGTCCTACTTCTGTAAACTTCGAGAGTAGGATTTCGTTACCATAACTGCACATTGTGCACTGCACAATCCCACACAGTGATTGCTGGGACAGATACTGGACAGTTAATGGAACTTCTTTATGTTGAGGTTATCTTGAGATTCCTACCTAACTTTTATATACAGGAGATACTTCCAGGTCTCTGATGGATGAGGCTTCAGCTTCTGCTTTTGTCTTTGGACAAGAATCTTTGGACAATTTGTTCTAAGAGCTTTTTTCCTGCCCCAGTGAAGAATAAAAACTAGATTAGTACAGGCTGGGGCTTTGTAAACCTGACAGTAAATAAGTGTTCTGTTACAATGTGTTCATACGTGCTTAAAAGATTGTCATGTGTTTGAATGCACTGAAAATACTATCATCCACATGACAGACTCTGCAAAGGAAGAAAGCTGGATATTCTCTCTACCTAGGGTAGAGAGGGGTACCTGAATGGCAGATGAAAACTATGGTATTGTGCAAGCAGATAAAGATTATATGAAGGTTATAAAGATTATATGAAGATTGGTGGGATGGAACCAAGAAAGAGGGGAAGAAATGGTATGAAGGGCTAGCAGGCTGCACTACAGTATACGTGACTAATTTTTGGCTGCTATTATGGTCAAAAGTTACTGCTAATTATCTGTAGTAGCTTTAAGCTAGACTGGAAAAAAAAAATAAATTGAAATACATCTGAGGTATTTCTGTGCTTTCACTGTACAGATGTTCAGATAACTATTTATCAGATAGCTGTTAGGCTCTGCGAGGCAACAACAGCTGACCTGCTAGTTTGAGTCATCTCTGGGCAGTTTATCTTGGACAGTTCACTACTTACTCTCTGGTTCCACTTGTGGCCCACTGAGTAAAATATTTGATGTGTGTAAAAGCAGTGCATTTCATGTGGAATCCCTTGCAAGTATGTTTATGGTATGCCACTGGAGATTGCCACTTTTTGAGCCCAGAATCCCACATTCATATTGGGTATGGAGTTTATACTAAGGGCTAGTGTAAAATATCAAGCCAGTCAGATGAGAATGAGATGACATCACCACATTCTGTAGTTGAACAGAAAGTCTGAAATAATCCTTTCATTGCAGTAGGATTTAGGTGTCCTGTAGAAAGTGCCACCTTGGTGTACTTCTAGAAAGTAGGAGTTTGATTCTAGATGCGTAAACTTTCAAAAAAGTAATTCGTACTATCTGGAGAGACTTTCCCTCCTTCAGTGCTTAATTTCTAGACAGCTAAACTTTAAATTTCACTGATGTGGCACTAATCAGGGCTATTAACTGTTTTCTTGGGCTGGAAGGCATTTGGGAAGTCTCACGTTTTATGGTGGTTTTTCAGCTATAGATTTTATTTTTTTTAAGAATGCAATGCATACTTCTGTGAATGTTTAAGACAAACACCCTGCCCTTCATTGTAGGGTGCTTACAGTTAACTTCGTGAAATTGATCTCTCTCCCAGTAATCCAGGACTTTTCAAGGAGCAGATGCTGACAAAATATTTCCAAACGGGATATAGCGTGCTTCCTGTAATTTTGCGTGGTTGTCCAGGATGGTGGCATCGAATATGGTTACTCTGGGTTTTGGCATTTTGTTTGGTGGTTTTCCACAGAAAGTGAAAAATCCTACTTGGTTTTTTGTGCGTTACAGGCTATTGATGGTTGGGTGCTCTAATGCAGACAACACACTTCTCTGCCTTCCATCTCCCACAGTAGCTATCTCTGTAACCATAAGGGTAATGCAGACAAAGCTAAAAATTATTTTATAAGCTTTTTGAGGAAGTAACATCTTTTTAGCATTTAACCTGTAACTTTTTTTTTTTTTTTTAAATCAGGAAGAGCTGCATTCTGACATGGGGCCTGACAATCCTGTGTTCTCCTGCTCTCTTTACTGGTGCTTTTGCTACAATTTAGAACTATAGTGCGGGAGTCTGGAAAATTAGTCCTGCAAGACAATACTCTGGTGCTGGGAGCGTGGTCATTAAGTCTCAAAATTAAAAAAGATAAGCAAGTTTGTTTATAATACTGGCTCTAGTGAAGGTCTCTAGTGAAGGTCTTACTGCTGCCTTTACTGAGTGGCTGAATTATGCACTGTCAGAGTTTATTTCAAATTACATCTGTTGCAAAAAGAACTGTTCTTAAATGCTAAATTGGATTAAGTGAGACAGGCTGCTTTAATGATGTATGTTGTGAGGAGAATGCAGTGGAAATACTCCACTGTTGTCTCAGTAACAGCTACGTCTTGATAATTCAAGAGGGAAAAAACCAAACACAGATAGAAAACACTGGAAACCATACTTCCAGGATTTCTCTGGCTGTTCTTACCTTTTATTTTTTTTCCTTTTTTGTGTGTAGAATTTTGAATGCAGTCTTTTGAGAGTTAACATTTGCGTATGTTGTTGTAAAACTATACTAATGCTTCAAGATAAAGCAGTTGAAAAAAAATCCATATTTCACCTGAAATACTGTTTATAACTTTAGTAGAGTTATGGTAAGGACATGCGCTGATGATGGTTTAGGCAAAACTTGTTCAGACTGTTACCTGAGATAGAAGGCTTCTGAAAGATTAGCATCCTTTGTAAAACTGCCTATCTATTTCCAGACGATTGGAATACTTGTTCAAAATTCCATTACTGTTGATAGTTGTTATCGTACTATAGCATTTTCAGATTTTTTTAGGATTCCTAAATTATGTGACCTTCCCTGGTTTTATGATGTAATATCAACTTCTTGTCTTCAGAACTTACCAGCAAGCCCTTTTTTACTCTACATTATGGTAAATAGTCTGTCTGTTTGTTCATGCTACAATGTTTTAATAAATAATTATTTATAAATAGGAACTGCAGTATGCTGTCACTTGACACAAAGTTAAAATACAGAAATTTGCAGAAAGTTTAAAAGCATTTTTATTCAATTCCAGAATTATCATAAAGTATCATACTCTGCTCCCTAGAATTAATTGCATGTATGCATATGCTGCTTCCTCTTCAGCAGAAACTACACAGTATTTGCAGTCCCATTCTCAGCAATAGTCACTCGAACAGTTTGTACAAATTCCAGATTCTTTCCGTCTTCTGCTGAATAATCTGCAGTTGCATTGCTATAGGAAGGTAACTTAATGTTTTATTTATGTTTATATATCTCATAGAATCACAGAGTGTTTTGTGTTGGAAGGGACCTTAAAAATCATACAGTCCAACCCCCCTGCCACGGGCAGGGACATCTATCGCTAGATCAGGTTGGTCAAAGCCCCATCCAATCAAATACACGTGTAATTGCATGTTTGATTATATATATGCACACACAGTGGCATGCCAGTGCTGCTTGTTTCTGCAGAATTGTAGACAAATAATGTATCTGGCGGAAAAGGGAGCTTCTGCTGGGTCTCAGAGAAAAAAGGAGAGTTAACTATCTTTGGAAGAAGGGGCAGGCAACTCAAGAAGAGTATAGGGCCCTAGCAAGGTCATGTAGAAAGAACACCAGAAAGGCAAAAGAACAGCTAGAACTTAATCTGGCCTCTGGCGTTAAAGATAACAAAAAGAGAGCCAAGGTGAATCTCCAGCCTTTACTGGGTAAGAGGGGAAGATTGTCAGCAAGGACAAGGAGAAGGCTGACGTACTAATGCCTTCTTTGCGTTAGTCTTCCAATAACAAAACCAGTTATCTTCAGCATATTCACCCCCCGGAGCTGGAAGACAAGGTTGGAGAACAAAATAAACCCCCCATAATCCAGGAGGAAGCAGTTAGTGGCCTGCTACGCCAGCTGAATAGTCACAAGTCTATGGGGCCAGATGGGATCCAGCCGAGAGTGCTGAGGGAACTGGTGGAGGAGCTTGCCAAGCCACTCCATCATTTGTCAGCGGTCCTGGTCAACAGAGGAGGTCCCAGACGACTCGAGGCTTGCCAAAAAGACACCCATCTCCAAGAAGGGCCATAAGGAGGATCCGGGCAACTACAGACCTGTCAGCCAGACCTCGGTGCCAGGAAAGGTTATGGAACAATTCACCCTGAGGGCGCTCGCGTGGCAAGTGAAAGACAAGCAGGGGATCAGGCCCAGCCACCATGGGTTCATGAAGGGCAGGTCCTGCCTGACCAACCTGATCTCCTGGGGGGGGAGGGGGGAGAGTTAACTGAAAGTTAAGCTAGAGAATTGTTTGAGGTGGATATGCTTATTTTCACGGAGTTAAAAGCTCATACAAAAGCATTTTATTGTTTCTGAACAACTGAGTTTATGGAGTGTGTTAAGCTGGTTCACAGTGAAAGTTGCAGTCTGTGTGCATGCTAGTTTTTCCTCCTTTTGCCTTCATACCTGTGCTATCAGGTGTTAAGGAAATCGGTGCCTAACTGGTACGGAGTGTCATTTCTCCTCTGAAAGCTACTGGCAGTCTGTAAAGACTAGTATAACTTGTCTTGAATGTGTCAGTTTTGATCATAAAGCTACTTGTGTTCTTTTTGCTGTGACTGCTACTGTTTACGGAATGACCCTAAGAAGTTGATTGTTTCATAAATAATCTTACATGCATCCAAACAAGGAGTTAACAGTATAGCTTATTTCTACTGAGAACGTCAGAAGCATGTTAAAAACTTCTTTTCTACTTTTATATGGAACACAATGTTCTTGGAGGTTTGTAGTAAAACTTTGTGGTAAAAGTTTTTGCATTTGGTGAGGGGTTTTTTCTTGATGATTTTGCTTATTAAGGGTTTAAGATAATTTGCATGATGACAAAACATTTAATGCCATTTATCATATTTAGGAATCCTGAGCTTTATGGATTTTGGTTTATTTTTTATCAACTTAGTGAGACTTAAAAGTTATGTAAGTCTCACTATGTGTTTAAAGTAGAGGTGTTCTCAAAGTACATCAGTTTATTTTCAGAAAATCAGTTTTATCCCTCCTTATTAGTATCTTCAGAACTGTAAATTGAATTCAGAATGCTAGTTCTAGGAAAACTGAAATGACATTTGCTTTCAGTGAAAATCTTCAGTGAGATTTTGAATTAGTGACAGCTACTGTCTTAGTTTCTAGAAAGTATGTTTGAACTACTGAATCGGGTTTTGACTTCGGTAAGCTTGTGTCCTTAGGTTCAGAGGGCACAGTAGAACAAACACTTCAAGTGCTAGCAAATGAATTGTGACTTTAAAAGGATTAAGAAGTAATTTTCCATTCTAGAAGTATGACTTCAGATTTGTGGAATAATGATGACTGGGGACATACAATTAAAAAAAAAGGTTAACTGGTAGACAATTACAACTTTTGAGGTGTTTTAGTTACCTTTATAAGCATAGCTACTTAACAACCAGTGAAATTAAAACATCTATGTAGTACTTTATATTATTGCCATGAATTTTAAATCCTGGGGTGGGGGAGGGGAAGTAGGTAATACATACAGGTGTCGTTTACAGCTGCTTGAATAACAGGTCAACGGCTTACTGCAAAAGGGTATGTTAGTTGCTAAATCTGAAGTATTGTCACAGTTTGTGGTTTTGTGGTGTGGGGGTGGGTGTTGTTTAGTTTATGTTTTGCGGGGGGTTGGTGGTAGTTTGGTTTTGGGGATATTTTTTTTTAAGTAGAAAAATTTAATACTAGGTTATAGTTGGTTCTCGACAAATAGCTCTCCTCTTGTATGCTTATGCAGTGCCTGTGAGACTGAATATGGTAATATATCACAGCAGTGCTGTGATTCAGAGTTTGTTTTCATAGTCAGTGATACCTCTGTGCTAATGTATTTTAGTTCACAGTAAAATATTTTTGAGTTTACTAGAACACAGCATAAGGATTGGTTTTTTCTATTGAAGTACTTAAGCAAGTAAATTGCTTCTTTTTGTGTCTTCAAGAGTTTTTTGGAAGTTCAACATTATTGCTCTGGTATCAGTCAGCGTTGTGGGTATACACTGGTAGATTTCATGAAGAGGTGACATATGGAAAAACTACTGAGTTCCTGTAAATTAATTTTTAACTTTAATTTCACAAATTCTTACAAATTCCTGACTATGAATCTATTGTATGCCTCTTTTTGAAAACTGGAATTTACTGAATGTTAGTCTCCCTATTGCTGTTTTTTTCCTAGAAGTAAACAGGTGCAATTCATGGAACAACTGGCAAATGCTGTTAGGTATAAATGCATTTTTCTGCATAATAGTTTTACTATAATTCAAGGCATGTCCTTGCCTGTTAACGTATTCAGTAAGGCACAAACATAAGGTACACTTTTTCCCTCAGCTGGGTTGGTATTAAGAAGCATTCCTCTGTTTTTAAGCCATGTGTGAAAATTGACGTCAGGTTCCAAAACTGAAGTAAAAGAGGGAAGACAGTGCTGATTAAGAGATTGCAGAGAACATAGTATCATAGAATCATCTAGGTTGGAAGAGACCTTTAAGATGGTTGTGTCCAACCATCAGTGTAACACTGCCAAAACCACCACTAAACCATGTCCTTCGGCACCAAGTCTATCTGAATACCTCCAGGGATGGTGACTCAACCACTTCCCTGGGCAGCCTGTTCCGGTGCTTGATAACCCTTTTGGTGAAGAAATTTTTCCTAATATACAATCTGGATATATATCTCCCCTGGTGCAACTTGCTGTTTCCTCTTGTCCTGTCATTTGTGACTTGGGAGAAGAGACCAACCCCCACCTTGCTACAACCTTCTCTCAGGTAGTTGTAGAAAGCAACAAGGTCTCCCCTCAGCCTCCTTTTCTCCAGGCTAACAGCCCCAGTTCCCTCATCTGCTCCTCATAAGACTTGTTCTCTAGACCCCTCACCAGCTTTGTTGCTCTTCTCTGGACACACTCCAGCACCTCAATGTCTTTCCTGCAGTGAGGGGCCCAAACCTGAACACAGTATTTGAGATGTGGCCGCACCAGTGCTGGTGAGTACAGGGGGACAATTGCTTCCCCTGGTCCTGCTGGCCACACTATTCCTGATACAAGCCTGGATGCCATTGGCCTTCTTGGCCACGTGGGCACACTGCTGGCTCATGTTCAGCTGGTTGTCAGCCAACTCTTCCAGGTCCTTTTCTGCCAGGCAGCTTTCCAGCCACTCCTCCCCAAGCCTGTAGCGCTGCCTGGGGTTGTTGTGACCCAAGGGCAGGACCCAGCACTTGGCCTTGTTAAATCTCATACCATTGGCCTTGGCCTCTCGATCCAGCAGCCGGATCCCTTTGTAGAGCCATCCTTCCCTTAAGCAGATCAACACTCCTGCTTAATTTGGTGTTGTCTGCAAACTTACTGAGAGTGCAATCAATCCCATCGTCCAGGTCATTGATAAAGATGTTAAAGAGAACCTGCCCCAATACTTGCTAAGCCCTGGGGAACACCACTTGTGACTGGCCACCAATTGGATTTAATTCCATCCACCAGCACTCTTTGGGCCGGGTCTTCCAGACCCTTTTTTTACCCAGCAACCAGTATGTCATGAGCAGCCAGTTTCTCCAGGAGAATGCTGTAGGCAACAGTGTCAAAGGCTTTAATAAAGTCCAGGTGGACAACATCCATAGCCTTTTTCCTCATTGACCAAGTGGGTCACATTGTCATAGGAGTTTGGCTTTATCAAGCAGGACCTGGCTTTCATGAAACTATACTGGCTGGAGCTGATCAACCGGTTGTCCTGTATGTGCCCCATAATGGCACTGAGGATGATCTGCTCCATAACTGTCCCTGGCACTAGGGTCAGACTGACAGGCCTGTAGTTCCCCAGATCCTCCTTCATGCCCTTCTTGTTGATGGGCGTGACATTTGATGACCTCCCTGCTTAGCCAGGACTGCTGATAAATGATGGCAGGTGGCTTGGTGAGCACTTCTGCTAGCTCCCTTGGTACCCTCAGATGGATCCCATCTGGCCCCATGGGCTTCTGTGTGTCTACGTGCTGTACCAGGTCCCTCATCATTTCCACTGGGATTATGGGGGCTTCATTGTGCTCTCTGTGTCTTATCTACTAGCTCAGGGTGCCGGGTACTCAGGGAACAACTGGTCTTAACATTAAAGAGTGAGGCAAAGAAGGCATTAAGTCCCACAGCTNGGCAACAGTGTCAAAGGCTTTAATAAAGTCCAGGTGGACAACATCCATAGCCTTTTTCCTCATTGACCAAGTGGGTCACATTGTCATAGGAGTTTGGCTTTATCAAGCAGGACCTGGCTTTCATGAAACTATACTGGCTGGAGCTGATCAACCGGTTGTCCTGTATGTGCCCCATAATGGCACTGAGGATGATCTGCTCCATAACTGTCCCTGGCACTAGGGTCAGACTGACAGGCCTGTAGTTCCCCAGATCCTCCTTCATGCCCTTCTTGTTGATGGGCGTGACATTTGATGACCTCCCTGCTTAGCCAGGACTGCTGATAAATGATGGCAGGTGGCTTGGTGAGCACTTCTGCTAGCTCCCTTGGTACCCTCAGATGGATCCCATCTGGCCCCATGGGCTTCTGTGTGTCTACGTGCTGTACCAGGTCCCTCATCATTTCCACTGGGATTATGGGGGCTTCATTGTGCTCTCTGTGTCTTATCTACTAGCTCAGGGTGCCGGGTACTCAGGGAACAACTGGTCTTAACATTAAAGAGTGAGGCAAAGAAGGCATTAAGTCCCACAGCTTCTTCCTCATCCTTTGTCACTGCTTCCGCCTCCATCTGCTAAAGGATGGAGATTATCCTTAGTCCTCCTTTTTTTCCTAACATATTCAGAGATTTTTTTGTTGTTGTTGTCCTGAACATCAGAAACCAGGTTAAGTTGTCGCTGTGCTTTGGCCCTTCTAATCATAGCCTCACAAAATCTTTGTAGTCCTCAGGAGTGGCCTGCCACTTCTTCCAAAGGCCATAAATTTTCCTTTTTTCCCCTGAGTTGCAACCATAGCTCTCTGTTCAGCTAGGCTGCTCGTTTTCTCTGACAGCTCTTTTTTTGGCACATGGGGATAGCCTGAACAGACCCGAGTCTTCCCTCTGGAAGTCCAGGGTGGAAGTTCTGCTGACCCCTCGTTTCTTCAAAAATCCAAAACTATCATTTCATGATCACTATGCCCAAGGTTGCTTCCAACCATCACACCCTCCGCAAGTTCTTTTCTGTTTACAAACATCAGGTCTAGGAGGGCAACTAGCCTAGTCAGCTCCCTCACCAGCTGTGTAAGGAAGTTATCCTCAACACGCTCCAGAAGCCTGCTAGACTGTTCCCTTTTCACTGTATTGTATTCCCAGCAGATACCTGGTAAGTTGAAGTCCCCCAAGAAGACAAGGACTAGCGATCGCAAGACTTTTATATAGAGTATTTAATCTGCCTTTTCATCCTGGTTGGATGGTCTGTAAGTCTCCCACCATAGTATCTGCCTTGTTGTCCCTCCCCCTGATTCTTACCCTTAAACACTAAACCCTATTGTCACCATCATTTAGTTCTAGACATTCATAACACTCCCTAACATAAAGGGCCACCCCACTGCCTCTCCTTCCTTGCCTATCCCTTCTGAAGAATTTATAACTATCCATTGCAGCACTTGAGTTGTTCACGGCATCCCACCATGTTTCTGTGATGGCAACTACATTACAGTTTTCCTGCTGCATGGTGACTCTCAGATCGTCCTTTTGTTGCCTATGCTGCGTGCAGTAGTGTAGAAGCAGTTCAGTTGGGTTGTTGGTCCCACCACAAACATACTGGGTGGAGCCCTAATTCCTATCTGACCATTCTGAGGCATGGCCAAAATGTCTAACCCATTGATCACCCTCACATGTCTGCTGCTGCATGAATCTGCATCCCCTGCCTTCTATTGAGTCAGCAGACCGAGGGATTATTAGTATTATCATTAGTATCCCATCCCACAGAGATTGATGCGCCACCCCCAGGCTTACCTCTAAAGAGCCTGGTTTCATCCCCTTTTCCCTTCAAATCTAGTTTTGATGAGCCCTGCCAACTCCTGTGCCAAGAACCTTTTCCCCTTTTGAGACAGGAGTACCCTATCAGGCACCAGCAAGCCTGGTGTTGTGTAAACCGACCTGTGATTACAGCAATGACATTTCTGAGGAAATGAAGCTAAAAGGATGGTCTGACCTCACTTGTCTTAGCCATGTGCACCACTGAAGTTATGAATTAATCTGGATAAATATTTCCGGTCTGAAATAAAGTAACCTGTGATTCTTGAAATTTTCAGGTGATCACAAGTTTCTGTAATGAAGTCTTGAAAGGGACTTCAAAAAGTTTTCTTTATTTATCTCCCTCTCCTAGAGGAACGTGATGACTAGCTGTTTTAGGAATCTGATGAGTTTAGGTATAGAGGATCGCCACAAAGGTCTGCAGATCTTCTGTGAACCAGTGACTTAACAAATTGGTGTCCTGAGTAGTCATTGCAGGGTACATTTTATGTGTTGGTTTTTTTCAGCAGACTTTTTTTTTAAACTTCTGTGAAGCAAAGTTATTCTGCTATGTGGGTGTGACTGTGTTTTGTTATAATAAATGGAAACAGTTAATTTGTGCTTTACGTCTGGCAAAGGTAGTACAGTTTCTTCTAGCTAGTATACCTCTGTATGGTAAACTAAGTGGTTTTCAAGCTTTC
This sequence comes from Chionis minor, assembly GCA_013398295.1. Lineage (NCBI taxonomy): Eukaryota > Metazoa > Chordata > Aves > Charadriiformes > Chionidae > Chionis > Chionis minor. The sequence goes on along the minus strand of VZSF01008968.1, from coordinate 516,846 downwards.
CTTTCTGTACATAGTTAACTTTGTGGTATGGGACTTGCCTATGAATGTGACAGAAAAGTAGCAGCCCTGGTATTTGTTTTGTTCTATTATATATAGAGGGCCTATATGCCCTCTGTTTGAAAGTTTTCATAGTAACAGAATATGAAGGAACTTCCTATTGAGTATGAAAACAAGTATTAAACAAAATATTTTTATCTTAACCAAGTCAGTTAATGCTTATCATGAGCAAATATCAAGTCAGGCTATTTATACTTTGCCTGTTTTGTTTTTCAGAGTACTGTAATTGAAAGTGCATCTTCTACATTTGAGGAAGGACAAATTCATGACTGAATGGTGGATTAATAAGTAGCTGTCTCTCCAAGAGTAAGACAATATTCTGGGAGTTGGGAAGAACTGGATTTTCACCCTAGTCCGGCAGCTTTGCTGCTCACTTAAACACAGATGAATGAAGACCCCATTTGGAAAATCACCAGGTCAGCGGTCCAGAGCTGATGCAGGTGAGGTGTTTTTCTGGGTGGTTTTGTTTCCTGGGTGGTAGTTAATTTAGCATTGTAGACCTACATATAAGAAGTGTTGAATATAGTGTATAATACTGAAGTTTTATTAGAACTGTAAGCTAAATAAAAGGAACAGAATCAAATTTGTTTTAGGATTACATTGACATGTTCAGGGGAGAATTTCTCTTGTTCATCTTGAGAGTGCTGGAACATAAACAGAAACTTATTCACCATATATTTAGAACTTGGAGTAAAACTGTGGCTTTCTAGAGGCTGATCAGCTTCTAGTAATTGTAAAAGAGAGTATCTTAAACACTACAAAAATGCAAATACTCTTTCTGCTGCTGTGTGCTGTCTAAACTGAAAGTTAGTCAAAGTATTTTAAAGCAGGTTTTTTTTTTTTTTCAAAAACCACAAAATATGACTAAGCATTCATCCTCTTATGACTAGTCAGGCTTATTCAAAGTTTTGCAGCTTGAAAGGCTAATGGATCTTAATTGTTCTTGTGTGCTCCATAGTAAGAATTATCATCAGTGATGCAAAAAAAGCATCAAGTGACCAAAGAAGAATTGTTCTGTAAGTTGGTACTTGGTCCTGTATAAATTAAGCTTAGACACTGCTTTGGCTGTGCATTCTGCCTGGACTAGTGTAGGACAGGGACTAGAAGTCTGCAAGTTAGGAGTCTACACACAATCATTTTGAGGCTGAAAAGATTACAGATGAATGTTGTTTACTCTTCTGTTCAATTATTACTTTTTGGTTTAACTTATTTAAACATAAAGGCAAATTATTTTGTGTATTTAGTAATTTTTTTCTGTTATGAAATTACTTTGTTTTTCAGTTGGGGGGAAATGGCCATGCCATTTTGTGCTGCAGCAAAACTCACTAGTCAGTGACCTGTGCAGGGAAAGACTTTGTAGGCACATGATACAGCATGATTTCCATCATTAACCATTGTGAATTGGTGCTTTTCTAAAAATCTCAGTAAACTGTCACGTATAATTAGGAAAGCTCCGTTAACTTTTAAAATACCCAAGCAATAGCCCACTGTGGTGCTTTCAAATACTTATCTAATTCATTGAGAACTGGAACAACTGATACTGGAAAATTTCTCTGAAGGCCTTTGAAAATCTTTCAAACTGTGTTTACTTGTGATTAACTTATACTAATGTTAATTAGCTGTCACTCATTTGAAACATCTACTGATTTCAAAGGTAATTTAGACAAACATTTTTAATAAATGGTTTCAAAGGAGAGACCCAGTGTACAGTCTTAAACACTTGATCCAGTGAGTTTTCATGCCATCAACTGGTGAGTCATCCTTCCTCTTGACACTAGCAGAATACCTGTGGAAGTAGAATCGTATTTGCAAGAGAAAACAAAGGAGCTGGCTTTGACCTGGTATTTAACTTCGGCCTTGTTGACTTCTAAGCATAAACTAGATACTGTGTCCAAATTCGAAAAATTTAGGCTCTAGGTATTTAAGGTAGCCGTTGAAGTATTTTATCTAATGACTTCAAGGTGACATGCAATGAACAACAAAACTACAGCACAGATTTGAAGTGTTATATAGAAGGTGATTATGTGGCTGGATTCTTCTTCTGGAAAAAAAGAAAAAACCCAAAAAAGTGAAGCTAGGATATTTCAGTTAAATATTTTTGAGAAGAAAATTTTGCTTCCTCTTTGTTCTTTTGACACTTTATTTTTTTTTTTTAAAGAAAGAGAACTCATGCTTATTTTTAAGAGTAATTTTCCTTTATTCGTTCATTATAGTTTTTTTCATAGCTGGCACCATGCGAGATTGTCATTAAAACTGACATACTTTAGATACCATCTTTGGTTTTTAATATCCCTACACAACAGTTGCAACTTGTCTTTAGCTTTTTCTCTGTGAAGTTTTTTAATCTTAACTGAGAAGTCCTTAACTTAACGTTCCTTTGATTAATGTATTATCACTGTCTTTTAAATTCAGCCCATGAATCATACACCTTTGGTCTCCATCAACTCTTGGCACGATTGTGGCCTAGTCTTGGATGTTGCCAGCTTTCAGCCTCCGGCTATTATATTTTTGAGGAAGACAGCTGCTGATGACCTTGCTATTGTTGCTCCTTGTGATCATATTTGGTGGGCTGATGGCTTTTACTGCTATCTTTTACTGTGGGGGGCAGGGCGCACACACAGAAGGAGGTGTATGAAATTACCTGCTGTTATTTCTTGATTGTAGATACACATTAGAAAAGAGGTCAGCAGGCAGCCGTCGTTAGGAGGCTGCATAGCCCGCTCTACAATGAAGGTTGGGCATGGGACTTTTAAGGCATCTACTGAGCAAGAAAGACAGAATGTTAGTTTATCACAGCAGTAGTTTCCCTGATAGTGGTCAAATTCTTCCTTTGAAAAGAGCAGCAAATGGAGTAATTGAGTTTTTCGAGTTTACAAAATGATGATTTTGATCACTGGAAGAGAGGCTTTGCAATATCATAAATAAACATTACAGCAAGATAGTTTGGGGTTTTTTTTATTTTTTTAGAAAGTGTCTTTAGGAGAGAAAGCGATCAAAAGTGTGACCAGGTAAAGTGACACAATGGTTTAGGTAGCAACTCTTATCTTTTTTTTTTTACTACTTTTTAGAATAATTTGTTTACAAGCAGATGAAGACATATTCTTCCTTAGTTTTATGTTAAAGGTTTATTTAATAGGGAAGAATGGCTTTTAGTCCTGCAGTTTTGACATTGTTCTAGGCATTCAGATTAACTACGTGTCAGTGATCCTTGTGACCTTTTGCAGACTTCTACAGTGGTCATGGTGATGTTTTGGGTTGGGTTTGTTTTGTAGTTGTTTTTCTTTTGGGGAATGTTATGGATTTACTGTAGTTAAGTGATTACTGAACTTGATAGTTACTTTATTTGAAATCATTAGTAATGACAATAACAGTGTGTGTGAGTGACATTTGTTACCTACATAACTGGAGAGATATGGATTTGATGGATGGACTGTTTTATGGATAAGGAATTAGCTGGATGGCTGCATCTAAAGAGTAACAGTCAAATCTTTATCTCCAGCTGCAAACCAGTAATGAAAGCTGTCCCTCAAGGGTCATCCGGGGTACCTTATCAGGCTTGAGGAGTGGGCCTGTGCAAACCTCATGAAGTTCCAACAAGACTAAGTGTCAGGTCCTTCATCTGTGTATGGGAAATGCCCAGTAGCAACACAGTCTGGGGAATGACTTGGGGTTACTGGGGGATAATACAGCATTACTATATTCTTGATATTATTTTTCATTCTGACTAAAAGATATAGTGAAAGCATGGAAATAGCTTATAAACTTTATATTTGAGCTGTTAATCATGTAAAATCATAAAATCATGGGATTCTAGGAAACTTCTTGGATCATGTACAGGCTACAGAAAACTATTTGTAGGTGCAGATAAACTTATAGCTGTCTCTAGTATTCATAGAGGCCAATATGATTACTGTTTTACAAAATGTAATGCATTACCACAACTTTTTGTAATTTACTTTGATTTCATCCCATTGTAGAATCTTATCAATCAGTGACACTGCAGGTGTGGTGGCTTCTTTGAAAAAGCCAATTTTCACCTGTCCTGTCTTTCTACCTACAAAGGAAATGCTTTTATTTGCTGTAAAGTAGGTGTAAAAGAAGACTGATTAAAATACCTCGGCTTTTGAAATCTCTACTGCAAAACATACTTCATAGTTCCATCTTGAGAAATAAATGGTAAAACTGAAGTTAGACTAAAGAAGGGAAGGTAGAGTTTTTATTTTTTTTCACAACAGTAGAGTACATGTCTGCAGCATCTATGAGTTTGTCAAAGTATAGAGTCACTTTCCAGGATATAGTTTCAGTAGATCAGCCAGCTGCTCCTATGCATGGCAGGGTGCCTGTCTCTCTAATTAGTGTCTCCAATATAGGGGAATACCGATTTAATGTTTTTGTTTTAAATTAACATGATATAGTGTAATTGATTGTAAAATAAGTTGTGGTTACACTTGTGTTTATACTTATATTTGGCCTTCTTTTAAATCTAGTCACCACCTGTTTAACGTTGTGTAAGTGAAAGGCACAGTCCTTTAGACCTTCCTAGCAGTTATCTCCCAGAAGTACAGAATCCCAACATGAGCAATTGTAATGCCTTTACTGGATCATTTGAAAACAAAGTAATTTCTTAGTAAAGAAAAGAACTAGGAGACATTAAGTTATATACATCTTTTGTAGGTTTCCCCCCAGTTAAAAGCAAGCATAAATAGTTTCAGTACTGTCTTTGTGAACTAAGAAAAGAGATCCCATTCCTACATGTGACGTGCTTAGGATTGCAGTGAAATCTTCTGGAAGAGTCAGAGTTCGTTTTATCTCCGTACTTCTAGTCTGCTTTGATTAAAAGGACTCTTCCTTCCCTAAGTTCCTTTAAGATGAGGCTGGACAATGCTAGCTGGGAATAAACACATCAATATATTTCCTAGGTCTCTGAAGTAATTCTGAAATAGCCTCCAGATACAGAATAATTCCTGTGAGATTACTGCTGTTCCTACATAAGACTCTGAAACACAACTTAAAAACATCCAGCTTTTGCTGCTTGTTGTAAACACAGGGGATATTCAGAGAAATAAGATATTGTGGTGTGTTTTGAAGAGTCAGTATTATTTTCCTGGATTGAATGGATGGTGTCTGATGTGAACATAAAAAAACCAAAACATTGACAGTAGGCTTCTCCCATGCTTCTTCCTATTCTCTCTTCCTATACCCCTCAGCTGAAATGACCTATACTTCCCTTGGAGTCAACATCCTGAAAGCATGTTTGTTTTAGTGTGTATTGTCTTATGCTTTGTCTAGTGTAAAGTAGAAGTATTCAGAAACATGGTTTCTAGTTTTGCTGTTGAATTTTAAGGATCTATTTTAAGGATCTGTAGTGAGCAAATAACTAAGCCTCAGAAAACACACAGACCACATGATAATTAAATGCTTAATTCTCTTGCTCTTGACTGGTCTTAAGTTCTTATATAAGTGGCCGAGATGTAAATATTTTCTCCTTCCTCAGATCCATCAAAGCTTGAGTCTTTGCTGCTTATTACATGCAAAGAAGGCTATAACTAATACATTTACTTGGGTTTTTGTTCAGTATTCATTTTCTGTTGTTATGTTCAGGGCAGTTTAGTTGTACAGAGTATTTTGAGTGTTACCTAAAACTTCACAGTGTTCTAGTGGGAACTTTCATTAGTTAAAAGGAGGTACAGAATGTGAATTTAAACACATTCAGGCTGTATAGAATGTAAAATAACTCTCCTTTATTGTTCTTTAATTGGTACTAACATCTTTGAAGTCACATTGCTTGTGAACAATTTGTGCTTGACCCCGAAACACTTGGTATGCAGATGTTTTTTTCTCTTGGAAGATTTGCATGAAGATACTGCCCTTGAAATGGTTGGGATTTTCTAGATGCCTTTCTGGTTTGAACTGCAAACTTGACAGAGAATGACTAATGCTAATTAGGCTTCTATCCCAAGATGTTTAGATAGAGGTTTCTGGAGAATTTGTATAAGCCCAGATTACTGCCTTGTTATGTTCCACAGTCATGAGGTGAAGGAGAAGATGGGTAATGTTATGTGTGTTAAGAGTTAATTTAAAAATAAGTATTTTCTCTATAAAAATCTTTCCCATCATCATAGGCATCACCCACTAAAACATCATGCATTTCCAAATAAATATATTTGCAAAAAAACTACAAGCTCTTGGCAATTCTGAATTGGGAAAGACTAGTCTTCTGCAGTGCCGATTTTTTGACGTATGTGCTGAGTTTGGCTGGGGTAGAGTTAATTTTCTTTATAGTAGCTAGCATTATTTTCCTTTTCACTACACTTTATTATTAATAATATTATTAGTATCAACATTTTATTTCAATTATTAAACTATCCTTATCTTAACTCAAAAATTTTCTCACTTATACGCTTCCAGTTCTCTTCCTTTCCCCATCCATCTTCAGGGGAAAAGAGAGGGTCTAAGTTGAGTTTAGTTGCCGGCTGGCATTAAACCACAAGTCTTTTTTGGCACCCAACATGGGGCTTGAAGGGTTGAGACAGAGCTGACTAGAGCATGTTAAAACAAATTTATTATACGCATTTATTATGTTAAATAATTGTTGGTCACAGTGTTACTTTGCTTGTTCTCATGGCTGTGTAATGTAAATTCTTACATGCTCTATGTACTCCCTGCAGTGCTGTTTATCACCTCGGGAAGAGGGATCAGGATTGTCATTTTGCTGTCGTGGGTAATATTGACTTATGGTTGTCCTGGTTTGAGGTAAAACAGGACCAATTTTGTTCAGTAACTCTACATTCTAACTAGGCCTCTCCTAACTGCTGAAATTAACAGCATGTTGTGCAGAAAAACTGTTAGCTCTCAGAGTGATGACCCATGTTTATAGCTGATGCCAAGGCACGGGATGCAGAGAGGCTCTTGCTTATACTTATTGCTGTAACAGCCAAGGCCAGCCAACTTTGTTGTTTGCCCTGTTGGAGGGTCAGAAGCGGAAAAGCGTAGAGGATCCCACCTGTGGGGGGCAAAGGACAGGACAGGTGACCCAAAACTGACCAGCAGGGTATTCCATCCCATCTGCCTCATGCTCAGTATAAAAGCTGAGGGACCAAAGGGTCACCTCTCTCTTTCTTCAATGGCCAGCATCTGAGCAGGACAGTGTTCATCTGCCTTTGATCCCCATCCTGAATCCATGTTTGGAAACCAGTTCCCGTCACAGGGTCTAATCTGGGACTTCCCCAGTGCCTGCTGGTGGCATGATTGCCATCCTGGAAACTTGGTATGGTTTTGTGTATATTTCATTATTTTTATTATTTATTTTTTCTTTATATTTCATTAAAGTAGTTTAGTTCCTACTAAACTATTCTCTCTTTTTCTCCCTCTTGAGAGAGGGAACATGTGTCGCTCAGCCTGCTCGGGCCAGTCTGGCCCAAACCACGACAATGGTATAACATCAGTATTCTTGAGTTTAAGTTGGTATGTTTGTGTGGCATTGCTGTCCTTCCTGTACCTCAGGCATTATCTCTTGGAATATATTTATAATTGCACCCAATCTGTGGAGGAAACAGGGGGAGATACTTTCCCCCACTTTTGCCTCCCTTTTTTTCTTTCAGGCCAGGTGCTTTTGAGAATTTTGAATATCCTTGGGATGTTCAAACCAGCGTGTTCCTGTTGCTGTGTCTCCTTAGTATATTTCAGGTCTTGTTAAGGGTTAAACAACTGTTTAAGACTAGCACCCAGAGACCTGCCCTGAAGCTGGATAGTCATGGTTGGCACTGTATGTGGGAGAATATGGGCAAGTATCTAGAGAACTTCTCACCTCCAGTGGTTTGGAACCTGACTCCTGAACAACTACAGGACCCTAATGGAGTGATAGAGTATTTGACTGGAAAATGCTGTGGCTGTTCCGGAGAGGCACAACCTACTGCACTGTGCCAGTATCTACTAAACACTGCTTGATTTATGCAGCACCATCAGAGGAAAGAGGGAAAACAGACCAACAGGCACTGTGGCTACTCCAGCCCCTACAACAGGTGCTGCAGCTGAACCAGACAAGCAACCCATGCCACCAGCGGTTGCCCCTACACAGAAGAAGAAAGACCAAGAAATCAGTTCGCCTAGTGAGGGGTGATGGTGAATCACAGCAATCATGAAACAGGAGGAAGAGGCAGAACCAGAAATGGTCACCCGATCCCTGTGCCTGAGTGGGCCGAAAGATACGCGAAAAGATATCAGCTGCTGTCTGGTTTGGGCGCATTGTCACCTGGCTGCTCCAATTCTGGGATAACAGAGCCAGTAGCTTGGAATTACAGGGTAGGAGAAACAAGCAGCTGGGGTCCCTGACTAGGTGTTACGGTTTGAGAAACCTGTAGCAATTTATTGTTGCTTAGACAATTATTCTTTCACCCAATGACTCCTCCCCACCCAGGAAGGGGAGTTGGGAAGGAAACAAGGAAACCTGGGGATTGAAAGATAAACAAATATAATAGGATGGAACTAGATAATTAACAGTACTAACACTGAAGAACCAATATTGATCTCAATACCCATATATACTCATTATACTCATATGTATATACATATACATTATACTCAGCCAACTGTATCAGTAGGAAGGTGTGCACTTCCAGCAGTGGACAGCAAATGTCAGACACTGCAAGCACTACAGCTTCAGGAGGAAGGGAAGGACTCAGGGGTCCAGCACGAAGGCAAGAAGTCCTCTGAATTGCTGCCATCAANCAGGACAGTGTTCATCTGCCTTTGATCCCCATCCTGAATCCATGTTTGGAAACCAGTTCCCGTCACAGGGTCTAATCTGGGACTTCCCCAGTGCCTGCTGGTGGCATGATTGCCATCCTGGAAACTTGGTATGGTTTTGTGTATATTTCATTATTTTTATTATTTATTTTTTCTTTATATTTCATTAAAGTAGTTTAGTTCCTACTAAACTATTCTCTCTTTTTCTCCCTCTTGAGAGAGGGAACATGTGTCGCTCAGCCTGNTCACAGGGTCTAATCTGGGACTTCCCCAGTGCCTGCTGGTGGCATGATTGCCATCCTGGAAACTTGGTATGGTTTTGTGTATATTTCATTATTTTTATTATTTATTTTTTCTTTATATTTCATTAAAGTAGTTTAGTTCCTACTAAACTATTCTCTCTTTTTCTCCCTCTTGAGAGAGGGAACATGTGTCGCTCAGCCTGCTCGGGCCAGTCTGGCCCAAACCACGACAATGGTATAACATCAGTATTCTTGAGTTTAAGTTGGTATGTTTGTGTGGCATTGCTGTCCTTCCTGTACCTCAGGCATTATCTCTTGGAATATATTTATAATTGCACCCAATCTGTGGAGGAAACAGGGGGAGATACTTTCCCCCACTTTTGCCTCCCTTTTTTTCTTTCAGGCCAGGTGCTTTTGAGAATTTTGAATATCCTTGGGATGTTCAAACCAGCGTGTTCCTGTTGCTGTGTCTCCTTAGTATATTTCAGGTCTTGTTAAGGGTTAAACAACTGTTTAAGACTAGCACCCAGAGACCTGCCCTGAAGCTGGATAGTCATGGTTGGCACTGTATGTGGGAGAATATGGGCAAGTATCTAGAGAACTTCTCACCTCCAGTGGTTTGGAACCTGACTCCTGAACAACTACAGGACCCTAATGGAGTGATAGAGTATTTGACTGGAAAATGCTGTGGCTGTTCCGGAGAGGCACAACCTACTGCACTGTGCCAGTATCTACTAAACACTGCTTGATTTATGCAGCACCATCAGAGGAAAGAGGGAAAACAGACCAACAGGCACTGTGGCTACTCCAGCCCCTACAACAGGTGCTGCAGCTGAACCAGACAAGCAACCCATGCCACCAGCGGTTGCCCCTACACAGAAGAAGAAAGACCAAGAAATCAGTTGGCCTAGTGAGGGGTGATGGTGAATCACAGCAATCATGAAACAGGAGGAAGAGGCAGAACCAGAAATGGTCACCCGATCCCTGTGCCTGAGTGGGCCGAAAGATACGCGAAAAGATATCAGCTGCTGTCTGGTTTGGGCGCATTGTCACCTGGCTGCTCCAATTCTGGGATAACAGAGCCAGTAGCTTGGAATTACAGGGTAGGAGAAACAAGCAGCTGGGGTCCCTGACTAGGTGTTACGGTTTGAGAAACCTGTAGCAATTTATTGTTGCTTAGACAATTATTCTTTCACCCAATGACTCCTCCCCACCCAGGAAGGGGAGTTGGGAAGGAAACAAGGAAACCTGGGGATTGAAAGATAAACAAATATAATAGGATGGAACTAGATAATTAACAGTACTAACACTGAAGAACCAATATTGATCTCAATACCCATATATACTCATTATACTCATATGTATATACATATACATTATACTCAGCCAACTGTATCAGTAGGAAGGTGTGCACTTCCAGCAGTGGACAGCAAATGTCAGACACTGCAAGCACTACAGCTTCAGGAGGAAGGGAAGGACTCAGGGGTCCAGCACGAAGGCAAGAAGTCCTCTGAATTGCTGCCATCAAGGGAGAGCAAGCTTTGCAGCAAGCTTTCTAATTTATATTCAATGTGGCATTCATGGTACGAAATAATGCTGTTTGCCAGCTTGCGTCAAGTGCCCAGGTCTTGCTCCTCCTCATCTCTGCACTTGGCGAGCTTGAAAGCACTAAGACCTTGAAACCCACACAGCATAGCTGGCTATGAAGTAAATATTTTCAGAAATTCAGACACTAGAGTCTTCCAAAAGTACAGTTTTCCCAAGTATTAGAAAATAAATTTATCCTGTGTTGCTCAAACCAGGACACTAGGGAAGGGGGCATTGACAAGGCTATTGGGGGAAAAAGACACAAGCCCTCAGTCTCTGGAGGTAACTCCTGTCAGGCATTAAGGGAAGTTACCTGTTCAGTGAAGATGATGTGTGTCATCCAGGTACATGGATCACCACAGAGTGAGACATATCCAGTACCTGAGGGAATTAGCCATGCAGGAGACGGTTTATTATGACCTGGACAACATGCCATTACCCACAGATCCTGATGAACTCCAGTGCACAAGGCCTATGTGGCGCAAGTTTTTACAGAGCACACTATCATCATATACCAACTCCTTGGCAGTGATGGAATGGAAAGGTGATGAGGGACCAACAGTGGATGAATTTGCTGGCTGACTAAAGCAATACAAAGAAAGTCCCTCTTCCCCCCTCACCTCGGCTGTGGAGAAACTGGCCCAGAAGGTCCAGCAACTCAAAGACAGTATGTCCTACTCCCAACCTGCACAGGCCACTACCTCGGCTAGTGGGAGTAAGCATTTCTCTGCTCAAGAGAGAGGATATAGAGGGTACACACCACAAGGCACCCTGTGCTTTTAGCTGCATGACCACAGAGAGGACGTGAGGAAGTGGGACGGACAACTTACCTCAACCCTAGAGGCATATGAGTACCTGAGTTGCAAGGAAGAATAATCACAGAAGGGGATCCTTCCAGGAAAAGTGACACTCCAGTTTCCAGAAGGCAGTTTCCCAGACTGGTCTTACTTACAGTGATCTTACTTGTACTGATCTTACTTCTGGTCATCCTGATGGTACCTCTAAGTCATTTATGCAAGAAGTGAGTGACAAATACTATGACCAGGATTAGAGGGGCCCTGCCTCCAGCCAGGTGAAGGAAAGGGCTGACAGGGTGTGTTGGACTGTGTGACTTTAATTGCTTGGCACATCAGATCAACAAGAGTGTAAGGCTGTAGTGGACACTAATGCACAGTGCACCCTAATACCATCAAGCTATAAAGGGACAAAACGTGCACAGTGCACCCTAATACCATCAAGCTATAAAGGGACAAAACGCATTTGTATTTCTGGAGTGACAGGGGGATCCCAACAGTTAACTGTATTGGAAACTGAAGTGAGCCTAACTGTGCACGAGTGGCAAAAGCAACCCATCGTGACTGGCCCAGAGACCCTGTGCATCCTTAGCATCGACTACCTTGGGAGAGGGTAACTCAGCTCTGCCATCTGCCATGGACTGATCCAGATTGCACTGGAACAGGGTGAAGCTCCAGAACATCTAGAGTACATTAATGACATCATCCTATGGGGCAACACAGCAGAAGAAGTTTTTGAGAAAGGGAATAAAATAGTTAAAATCCTTCTGAAAGCAGGTTTTGCCATAAAATGAAGTAAGATCAAGGGCCTTGCACAGGAGGTGCAGTTTCTCGGAGTAAAATGGTACGATGGATGCTGTCAGGTCCTGATAGGATGCGATCAACAGAATAGCTGCTGTGTCTCCAACAACTAGCAAGAAGGAAGCACAAGCTTTTTTAGGTGTTGTGTGAGTTTTTGGAGGATGCATATTCCAAATTATAGTCTGATTGTGAGCCCTCTATATCAAGTGATCTGGAAGAACAATTTTAAATTGGGTCCTGAGCAAGTGCAATCCTTCAAATGAGTTAAACTAGAAATAGTTCATGCAGTAGTCCTTGAGGCAGTCCAGGCAGAGCAAGATGTTAAAAACATTCTGTACACTGCAGCTGGGGATAATGGCCGTACCTGGAGCCCGTGGTGGCAGAAAGCACCAGAGGAGACTCGAGGTCGAACTCTAGGGTTTTGGAGTCAAGGATACAGGGGATTGGAAGCCCACTATACTCTAACCGAAAAAGATACTGACAGCATATGAAGGGATTTGAGCTGCTTTGGAAGCATTTGGTACAGGAAGCACAGCTCCTCTTCGCAACCCAACTGCTGCTGCTGGGCTGGATGTTCAAAGGGAGAGTCTCCTCTACACATCATGGAACTGATGCTACATGGAGTAAGTGGGTCACACTGCCCATATAACAAGCTCTAATGGGAAAACCTAGTTGCCCAGGCATCTTGGAAGTCATCATAGACCGGCCAGAAGGCAAAGGCTTTGGAATATTGCCAGAGGAGGAGGTGATGCATGCTGAAGAGGACCCACTGTATAATAAACTGCCAGAAATGAGAAGAAACATGCCCTGTTCGCTGATGGGTCCTGTTGGATTGTGGGAAAGTATTGGAGGTGGAAGGCTACTATGTGGAATTGTATATGGCAAGTCGCAGAAACTGCTGAAGGAGAAGGTGAAGGAGCCAGTTTGTGTAAGTGGAAGCCGTCCAGCTGGCTTTAGATGATGTGGGTCAAGAAAAGTGGTCATATTCTAGCTCTGTACTGACTTATGGATGGTGGCAAACGCCCTGTGAGGGTGGTTACAGGAATAGAAGCAGAGCAACTGGCAGTGAAGAGGTAAACCCTTTTTGTCTACCTCGTTGTGACAAGATATTGCTACCTGGCTACCTGGCATGTTGTAAAGGTACATCATGTAGATGGCTATATACCTAATAGTCAGGCCACTGAGGAACATCAAAACAACCAGCAGGTGCATCAGGCTAAGTTTGAAGTGGCTCAGGTGGATCTGGACTGGCAACATAAGGGTGAATTATTTATAGCTCGATGGGCCAGTGACACCTCAGGCTATCGAGGAAGAGGTGCAATATATAGCCGGGCTATAGCATATGGCAACATATTGCTGGGCTTGTGAGCAAGGGCTGGAGTTGACCATAGACACTATTGCACAGTTTTATCCATGCATGTGAAACGCGCTGTAGTCAAGCAGTGAAAACTTGTCTGGTATGGAGGACAAAGGCTGAAATGCAAATATCGGGAGGCTTGGCGAGTTGACTGTATCACACTCCCACAAACCTGCCAAGGGAAGTACCATGTGCTCACAATGGCAGAAGGAACCACCAGCTGGCTGGAAACATACCCTGTGCCCCATGCAACCACCTGGAACACTATCCTGGGACTTTAAAGGAAGGTTTATGATGACATGGCACCCCAGAAAGAATTGAGTCGGACAATGGGACTCATTTTCACAAGAATCTCATAGACACATGGGCCAAAGAGTGGATATATCACAGCCCCTGCCATGCAACAGTTTCTGGGAAGATTAAACAATACAATGGGCTGCTAAAAACTACACAGAGCCCTGGGTGGTGGGACCTTAAGACATTGGGATACACATTTAGCAAACACTACTTGGCTAGTCAACACGAGGGTATCTAGCAATTGAGCTGTCGCTATCCAATCAAAACTTCCACGTACTTTAGAAGGGGATAAAGTCCCTGTACTGCACATGAAGAATATGCTGGGGAAGATAGTCTGGGTTAGTCCTGCCTCAGGCAAACTTAGTCCTGCCTCAGGCAAAGGCAAACCCATCCAAGGGATTGCTTTTGCTCAGGGACCTGGGTGCACTTGGTGGGAGATGTGGAAGGATGGGGAAGTCTGATGTGTACTTCATGAGAATCTGATCTTGGGTGAGAATAGCCAATAAATAAAATTGTATGTTAATTGCTAATTAAGCCTGCCACTTTGTGTCATCACTACTACAATTGCTATATGCTTTATCAGTGGTACTACGGTAAGATTCACCCAAACTAATAAAGAATTAACTTTGAAAACAGAGTAAAGTGCAGAGGTGATGGGACTAGCACTGGCTTCAGCAACTGGCACCCAGCAACTTCCTTGAGATCAACACCTTCAACCTGTAGAAGGTGGGCATGGGCCATGCCAGATACACCAGCTGTGAGCTCCAGGTACAGCATGCAGCAACCCAACATCGCACACCACCTCACCTGCCCTGAGAGACTGTTTTGACAGATGGAGCCCAAAGTCATGGATTAGATTAATTCAATAGACATTTTAGAGGAATGGCCCATAGACTTAAGGGAATGATACCTGTATGGAGAGAGAGAGAGAGCTATCACACAGTGAAAAGTGGTGGGTACTAATTGGAAACTGTAAGACCTGGGCATAATATATATGGTATAGAATAAGGGGTGGATAATGTCCTGGTTCCAGCAGGGATAGGCTTAATTTTCACAGGAAGCTGGGACAGGACACAGCCCAGACTGCTCACCAAAATTCACCAAAGAGCTATCCCATACCATGTGATGTCATGCCCAGTGGCGGGGGCAGGAGGCACACAGACAGGAATTGCTGCTCAGGAGCAGGCTGGGAAATTTGGGTTCTGGTTGGTGAGTGGTTAAATTGTGCATTAGTTGTTTTTGTTTATTTGTTTGTCGGTATTGTTATTGTTTTGNTGTCCTGGTTCCAGCAGGGATAGGCTTAATTTTCACAGGAAGCTGGGACAGGACACAGCCCAGACTGCTCACCAAAATTCACCAAAGAGCTATCCCATACCATGTGATGTCATGCCCAGTGGCGGGGGCAGGAGGCACACAGACAGGAATTGCTGCTCAGGAGCAGGCTGGGAAATTTGGGTTCTGGTTGGTGAGTGGTTAAATTGTGCATTAGTTGTTTTTGTTTATTTGTTTGTCGGTATTGTTATTGTTTTGCTCTTCCTTTGCTGTTCTGTTAAACTGTCTTTATCCCAACCCACGAGTTTTGCCTTTTTCTTCAAATTCTCCTCTCCACCCCAGCTAGAGCAAGCGTGGGTCTTTGTTGCTGGCTGGGACTAAACCACAACACTACATTATGGTGATTTAACCCTGTGTGAAAATAATGCATGATTGGAGTTTTATGTTACAGGAATTGCTATAGCAGGAGCCCCTTGTGGCTATCCAGGCTTGGAGCAAGTAGTGTTCATTACAATGTTAAAACTATAACCTGGCCCACAGAGACCAGGCCTGGAGAGATTGTAATGGACATACCTTAAAATTGTAACTCATGATTTTAGTTGCATGTTACAGGAGCTACTACAGTAGCATGTTTTGAAGCAGTGGAGAGCAAGCCTTACAAGAAGCAGTGCAAGTGTAGCAGTGGCCCAAACTAAGCTGGCTTTGGTGCCCAGTGTCTCCATGCAGCATACTGTCCTGAGTGACCACCATAACAGATGGAGCCCAAAGTTTTAGACTAAATGGTCTCAGTGGACATTTATGGACATCTTACAGACATTTCACAGGAGTAGTCCATAGAATAAGGGAATTAAATCTGTGCATTGTATCACGGGGGGGGGGGAGAGGATTGGTTAATGAGGATGTGTTGGATAGTGTGGGACCTGAGCATGGCATAAGTGGTATGGAATGAGAATGTGCTGGTTTGGGCTGGCTTAGAGTTAATTTTCTTCATAGTAGCTAGTATGGGGCTACATTTCTGATTTGTGCTGGAAAAAGTATTGGTAACACAGCGATGTTTTAGCTATTGCTGAGCAGTGCTTACACAGCATCAAGGCCTTTTCTGCGCCTCACACTGCCCCACCAGCAGGTAGGCTGGGGGAACACAAGAAGTAACTGGTCAAAGGCATATTCCATGTATGACGTTGTGTTCAGCAACAAAACTAGAGGGAAAGTTAGCCAGAGGGGGCACTGGGCATCAGTTCAGTCGGTTGTTGGTGAGCGACTGTTTTTCATTTGCATCACGTCTTGCTTGTTTTTTATTTCTCTCTCTTGTTGTTATTTTCCTTTTCATTACAATTAGTAGTATTAGTGTTTTGTGTCAATTATTTAACTGTTCTTATTTCATGCTTCTAGTTCTCTCCCCACCCCTACCCCCACCCCCCATCCTTCAGGGGAATGAGCGAGCGCCTGTGTGGTGTTTGGTTGCTAGCTGGGGTTAGACCATGACACCATATAAATATAAGTTTCATGTTTGTTTTATTTTGTTGTAGCTTTACTTCTTCCTTTAATCATGCACAAAAAGCAAAATACAGAGGACATAAGATATCCTCACGTTAGAAGAATTTTAATATTTCCAATTAATTTCTTAATTCCTGTAGGGAGAAGAAAACCTGAACAGCATTTCTAAATATTTTTATTGTGAATTGGTTAAAATGGGTTTTATCACTTCAAAGGATTAGTTTTTGCAGCCATGCAAAGACTATCTCACATTAGCTGTTTGAAACAAATGCTTTATCTCGGCATGGGTCAGGTGATATGTTGCAAGGAGAAGATAATAGTTGAAGAGGTGCTTTAGGGTCCATAGCTATTCCTCTGTGTGACAGGGGCTGTTCAGCATACTTTTTGTATTTTTACTACTGGTGCTCATGTCTGTTGGAACATACTGTCTTTTTTTGCCTTCACTAGACTTCAGCATAAATTCCTGTTAGGGAAATGGTCTTTCACATTCTGCTGTTAAACAGAAGAGTGTGCATTTTATCAATGCAAGTTTGAGTGTTACAGCATTATGTAATACATGGTCCTAAGGTATAAAACTGCATTTGCTTGATTTTATTATTACCATTTTTAGAAATAACATCTATAATGCTTTTAGCAGTTGCTTTAGAGCATTACTTTGTTTTAGATGCTTCCAATAATAAATGGGAGAAAGAGCAGCTTGAAAACTTTCTGGTGTGTTACTACCATTTTACCTGGATATAATTCTTGTATTTTGGTGTCTGAAAGCAGAGCAGGCTGTGAAATCTGTGGGTGTGGTGTATGTGTGTTCAACAATGCAGCTGCTACATGAAGCTGTCTTACTGTTACACGTGCATGAGCAGCTTCGGTTGGCTTCTTTAATTGTCTTGATTTTAAAATCCTCACTGAAGATTGCAAGCATTATAGGTGTATTACGTGAGTATATCCTGTTAGCAGAAAGGAAGATGCTGTCCTGAGTGGTAAATGATAAAGTGGTACTGCTGACATCTTGAACACTTCCTTCTCTCAGTGCCATCTTCCTCCCCCAAGTTTAGATACGACTCCAGTCTCTGGATATTATTAAACTTTGGCCTTATGAATAGCGTGTACAGCTCCTGCAGCTTTCCAGCAGCAGTGGAAAAACTATTGCTGAAGGAATTTTCCTAGTCAAAGAAAGATTCAAGCAGGCAGATTAGCAGATAATTCTGATTTTGACCTTGTTACTAGGTTATGTAACCTACTAACAGAAGGTTACTAGAATATGCTAAATACAAGGATTCTGTGCTGTTCTATCCCCCTATTTAGAGCTGTTGTAGGTGACAAGAAACATCCATGATTCAGTGAACTCTTGCTACGATTTCTGCTGCTGTCTAGCCAAGTGAAGTACTACACAATTCAATAGAGTAACGTGAGGTATTTTTAAAAGGAGTTTGCATTTGCTTGAGACATTACTGAATTCAGCGCGTGCAGAAATACAAAGGTGAATTCTGGCTTGTAGTTGGTACGAGAGTAGGTTTGTCTTAGGATTTTCAAATACTTAGTATCTTCTTGAAAGCTTGTTATATTAAACATCCAAATGTCACTGGGAGCTGTCTTAAGGTACTCTCTGACACAAGAAGCTGAGCAGTGCTTAGTCATCCTAGTTGGCTTTGCTTTAGAACTCACTACATAAATGATCAAGTTGAATCCTATCAACAATATGAGGTTACCAAGGTGAGAAGTTAGTGAACACAGCAAACACCCATTCCCAGAGATCTGCATAGCTTCTCCTTTGTGTTTATTGCAGCTTTTGTAGTAAATCTTCCTGTGTGTATCTAGAGTTGCTATTTTCACTTTGGAAGACTAAACGCTTAGCGATTGCCGCCTTATGCACGGGTTCAGAGTCATTAAGCAGAGGACAGAAGGCAAGTTTTGTGCTGAAACATTCTGCAGAATATGTGGGTCTTATTTCTCTAGTGTGTTTACCTAATTGAGGTGATTTATCCAAAATCGTACTTTGTCTCATCAGCCAGTAATGTAAAACATAAAATGCATGTGGTCATGTCCTGATGATGTGGTTCCTCTTATAAGAAAAGATTTCTTTTTCTAAGTATTTTGTTTTTAATAAAACATGACCATGTTTTTAATAAAACTTGGTTTATTATATTATGTATTAATAAAACACAACCACCTCATGTATGGAAGACATAGCTGACAATATTATCACAAAGCTTGTTTAGTGGTTGTAGTCAAGGCCTAGAGACTTGGGTTTCTAATCAAGTTTTTTGTGATACTGTTTTTTAATTTTCATCTAATAGTTCTTATAAGCGTGCAGTTTAGTTATTTGGTCTTAAAACTGTCAAAAATCACAAACAGGACCTTTATTTTAGTACTTGGTGTGTAAGGCTTAATTTTTGAAACCTGGAGATTTCAGATGTCATTACAGCTCAAAATGTGGTTTCCTCAGGATTTTATACAAGTTTGATTGTTGTAAACATAAGGTGTAGCATTATTTTAATTCTGCCATTTGGGTAACTTTGTAGATGTTCTCTTTAGTTTTTCACATGGAAATGCAAAGACTAAAATATTTATGCAGACTTTGAAGGTTAAGGGTACTTTTAGTGCTTGGCTCTCATGTGACACTACTATCATGAAAGTTTTCAATGTATATATTTCAAATCTATGTTTGAGACATGCACATGGTGTTACCTTTGAAAGAACTGGTTTGTTTAGACCTATAGAGAGACTTGAGTATTTAGCTGTAGGTGTGAATTTAAGCATCCATAGTTGAAATTCTGGCCACATTTCTACATACACGAGAGACATTAGTTACACATGTCAGTCCAGCACTCTAACAGGAAGTATAGGTTAGGTGAAAAAGGACAGTGGGGTGGATTGAAAACTGGCTGTCAGGTAGGTCTCAGAGGGTTGTGATCAGTGGGGTGGAGTCTAGTTGGAGGCCTGTGACTAGTGGTGTTCCCCAGGGCTCAGTACTGGGTCCAGTCCTGTTCAGTGTATTTATCAATGACCTGGATGAAGGGATGGAGCATACCGTCAAAAGTTTGCTGATGACACAAAACTGGGGGGNGGGGGGGGGGAGTGACTGACACCCCGGAAGGCTGTGCTGCCATTCAGCGTGATTTGGACAGGCTGGAGAGTTGGGCAGCAAGAAACCTGATTGAGTTCAACCAAGGCAAGTGTGGTGTCCTGCACCTGGGGAGGATTAACCCCATGCAGCAGTCCAGGTTGGGGGCTGACCTGCTGGAAAGCAGCTGTGCAGAGAGGGACCTGGGAGTCCTGGTGGACAACAGGATGCCCATGAGCCAGCAATGTGCCCTTGTGGCCAAGAAGGCCAATGGCATCTTGGGGTTCATCAAGAACAGTGTGGCAAGCAGGTCGAGGGAGGTCATCCTCCCCCTTTACTCTGCCCTGGTGAGGCCGCATCTGGAGTACTGTGTCCAGTTCTGGGCTCCCCAGTCTAAGAAGGACAGGGAACTGCTGGAGAGGGTACAGCAAAAGGGCTACGAAGGAGGACAGGCTGAGGGAGTTGGGTCTTTTTAGTCTGGAGAAGAGAAGACTGAGGGGGCATCTCATCAATGTTGACAAATACTTCAAGGGAGGGTGCTGGGAGGAGGGGGCCAGTCTTTTTTCAGTGGTGCCCAGTGATAGGACAAGAGGTAACGGGCACAAACTTGAACATAGGAAGTTCCATCTGAACATGAGGAGGAACTTCTTTCCTTTGAGGGTGGCAGAGCACTGGAACCAGCTGCCCAGAGAGGTCGTGGAGTCTAGAGACATTCAAAACCCGCCTGGACGCCATCCTGTGCAACCTGCTGTAGGCGGACCTGCTCTGGCAGGGGGGTTGGACCAGATGGTCTCCCGAGGTTCCTTCCAACCCCCAACATTCTGTGATTCTATGACTCTGTGATTCTGATTTAGCAGAGCAACATACTAAAATCACAACGGAATTGTAGTAACAGCAATCACACTGTCACAGTGGCCTGTTGATGGTATGAGCCACCTCACACTGCCTTTTGTGCTGAGCCCTGTAAAAACCCATATGGCTGACCCATGACTGACCAAGCTTCTCTGCACTGTAACACCCAGGAGACTTGGTGGCTGCCTGTCCTGACCTACAGGCTCAGATTTGTCCAGCTTGTCTGAGATGGCAGATTCAGCATGGTGATTTGCAACTCTTGAGTATTCCCCTACCACCATCTCCCTTGCCAGCCCCCCATCCGTCCCGACACCAGGCAGGAGCTGCCTGGCCCAGCAGGCAGTACAGCTCCACAGCAAGTCTGCCTGTTGCAGTGCAGGATTTGTAGGAGAATCCCGTCCTTTGTACTAAACCTTGAGCCTTCTCCATGGTGAGGGTAACCTGGTTTGCTCCTTTTCCCCATAAACAGGTCATCTATTCTGGGAGTTTATCTCCTGGTTAAGCTGAAAACTTAGTTAGGAGATCAATTAACTAACTTTAAGAAAATTAAATGTCTCACAAGCGGATGCATCAGTTCTTTGCTCAATTTTTATCATGGGAGCAGCCAATTTAAAGTTACATTATTTTCCTGGGTCATATGAATAAACATCATGAGTGTTGTGGTTCAACCCTGACTAGCCGCTAAAGTACCACGTAGCCACTCACTCACTGCCCCCCTCATCCCCCCAGTGGGATAGGAAGAGAATCAGAAGTGTAAAAGTGAGGAGGAAGAAAATACCTCATGGGTTGAGATAATAATTAAAAAAAGAGATGACGATAATAATAGTAATAATAATTTTAAAAATTTTAAGGGAAAAAACCTACGCTCAGCCAGTCCCTGAGCAGCAGACTCCCCCTGCCAACCTCCCCACAGTTTTGTTTCTGAGCTTGCCTTCAAGTGGTCTGAGATATCCCTTTGGTCAGTTGGGGTCAGCTGTCCCAGCTGTATCCCCTCCCAACTTCTTCCGCACCCCCAGCCTACTGACTGGTGGGGCAGTCTGGTGGGCAGAAGAGGCCGTGGTGTTGTGTAAGCGCCGCTCAGCAATAGCTAAAACATCCCTGTGTTATCAACACTGTTGTCAGCACAAATCCACAATATAACCCCATACAAGCTACTGTGAAGAAATTTAACTTTATCCCAGTCAAAACCAGTACAATGAGAAGACTGGGAGAATCAGGATCAAGCCAGACACATCCTGGCCATTTGTCATCCTCAGTATACGTAGCAGCCTTCACTTTAACAGGGTCTATTTGAGTTGACCTTAGTAAGTGATCCCTACATATGTGGGCATTGGATATGATCTGAGGCTGCAGTTTTCGTTATAAGAACTTACTTTGATTTTTCCAGCTGTGCACATCATCTTTTATACATTATGTTCTCTTCTGTGACTGTTTTTTCTATCACTGTCATCTTGTCCTTGCATATTTCCTCTGCTGACTTCTTCACTACTCACAATTAGCTTTCTAAAATGCAGCACGAGCCTGCTTTCCCCTTTCCTCTCTCCAACTTAGTAGATGGTTTCCATTTTTCATATTCATCCCAAAACATCACTGGCATCAGTGTAATGTTCTTCTATCCATGAAAAATCCTACTGAGGTTTTCTCCATTCCTTGTTTTCGGATTTATTAGCTAGCTTTTTCCAGCCTTTATTCGTATTCATCTAACATCTCCTAGACAGTAAGGGGAACTATCTGAAGACAGTCTTGTCACTACTCTTCCTTCCTTACAGCGCAAGTTGCCCCTCTTGGGCTCTTACTCATGACTGAAGTGCTAAATCAGAATTCCCAGTATTATTGAATTGTTAGTAAATAACATTCACCCTGTCACATCACAGACTATCATGGCCATGACGCTAGTTAGTGTCAAAAGTCCACTACTGCCCTGACCAGGTTCTATTATACATTGCACACAAGTAGGGTTTAGTGTTTTAATACCTTTTTCTTTTAATGGATTTTTTTTTTTTTTGACATCACACTAGTTTTTGATTTAGCAAAATGTTGCGGCTATAAAATCAACAGTACTTAGCAGAATATAATAATTGCAATATACAATCAAATCACAATACAAATGTGATTCTGTTTACTGGTCTCTGTAACATGCTTACTGTCACAGCACTGGATGTTCACAGTTGCTGGGAAGGAATACACGGGTGAAACCAGCTTAAGCCTGTTGCTCTTCTCAAAGCTCTTTTGGTTCATTGTTTGGTTTTTATATGCTCTTTTAGGCTGAGATGTGTATATAATTCCCCAGTGCAGGTCTGGCTAACTCAGGAAGACATGTATTTGCACCCTTTTGATTAATTCAAGGACGAAAAGTTACACAGCAAGTTGATTCACTTAGTTGTAGCTGATTATCGTAACCGTTACAGCTGTTTTCCCAGAAAAAAAATCACACAAGCCCCTGTTGTGTTAACTTCTGCTTTCTTTTTAATAGTTGTGGTCCGTTACTCCTCACATCCCTGAGCTTCGCAAGCATGTAGCCTGTGTCTGTCTCTGCAGAGCGTTTTCTCATTGCAGCAATTTATTGATCAGTCATAACATGAAGCATTTGGATTCTTTACATTTTAACATTCAAAAAGAAGACTTGTATAAGATGGCTTTTTTGGTATACACACTTTATTTTTAAATAATTCCATCATCATTTATATTGTAGGTCATGCAGGAGTGTCTGCCAGCATGATGAAGAAAAGAACTTCCCACAAGTAAGTTGTTAATATTTTTACTGAAGTACAGCTCTCAGTAACTGGAAGTATTGTTGTAGGCAGGTATCTAGTTCCACTCACTTTGTTCTTGAAAATCATGTGCTATAATATTCAGTCTGTATATGTGCGTAGTCAGGCTTTTAATTCTTTCAGGAGGGTTGTAGGAAAGAGTGCCCCACAAATAGAGTTTTAAACATTGTTTTGACTGTTAATATGAAATTCTCTTTGTATACAATTTTGTCATTCTTTCTGGAATTCAGAGAGAGGAGTCGTGACCCAGAAATTAGCCACATGTAGTATAGGATTTCTGTTCTCTGGCACAGAGTTCATGCATTGTCACCAGGCCAACAAAAACTGCAAAGCACTGATAACTGGTAACTCAGTCTGGAAATAATCTTAGAAATACCTAATCTTGCATTCACTGCAACTGTAGTTTTTAAAAGGATATTTCACCTTTCTAAAATAAAGAATATACTGAAATACTAAGAGTCTGCTATTTGTGTATGAAGGATACCTGCTTATCCTACACATACATAGTATGTATTTTTCCCTCTGCAACATTTTTAAATGGTAGCAGCTGAACGTTGGTGAGTAGCTGTGTGAAAATAGAGGTAATGTTCTGGGCATAATTTGTCTTAGTGTCAAACAGCAAGATAGTGTATCTGGCTATATCTCTGGTGGAAGAAAGCTAAGCTGGGTAGGTGTGAAACTTATTAAAATGTTCCTCGTATTTTAAGTGTAAAGTCATACAGTGGGCATCAATCGAAAGCGATTTGTTCGGTAGGTGTATTTTCTACAGTTAAAATAGTTAATCACTGCTAATAGTGTTAACTGTTTCCCAGAGACAACACCTGGTGTAAAACTACTCTAATCCCTTCCACCAGCTCATCATTATCCATTTTTGTCTGTCTTCATAGAAGGCAAAGAGAAACATTTGTTTGTCTAGGGGCAGGTAGAGTTGGTTAAAACTTAATTTCTCTTGTTCTTTTTCAACCGCTCAGAGAAAGGAGTGTATGATGGGAAGACTATCAGAGGTGGGTTGCCTTTTGTACTTGAGGGTGGCTAGATTTGTCTTTACTGTTGTGGTGATATACACTTATTTAAATACCTAAATAGGCTGTAAATTTGTTAGCATAAAGGCTTTTATGGAGCATAAGAAGTTTTGATCCTAAGGGACGTGATTTTGAGGCATTTAACTTGAGCATCCAGCTTAGTTTTATGTTAATTTAGCCCATTTTCAATTGTTTAATAATTATTTAGCAAAGGGTTTTTTGTACCAAACCGAGATGATTTCTTGTGTGCTGCTTACTGACTTTTCTGAGAATGAGGAAGAGTAGTAGACCATAGTAGTTTACCATAAGTAAGTAGGGTATGAATGACCATGTAATAATATATGCTGATACTACTCTGAGCTGTTATGGTAGAGTATGAGTTAGTAATGCACAGTTTGTCACTGATTTAATTTTTTATTTAGTTACTTCTTACTTAAAGAAGAACAAGTCTACTGGCACTCAAAAGCTATCAAGGAGTTTTTAAACTAGCATCATAAGGTTTGTGGCAAAGGAAAGAGCCAAGAGGATGGAACAGGGCATGACTCTGTAACTGAGGATGTGACAGAATGAGCATTGTGGATGAGTCTTCTGAACTCTTAATGGTAGTTAACTGTTGAGTCTTTTGGAAAGGGTTCCCATGGTTATAGCGCAGTTCTTCCAAGTCCTCTGTCAATGAGTAGTGGTGATCTCTGCCAGTATGAAGCGGACCTCACTGGCACCAGATCAGTCAGTAATCTTCCAGATCTCATTCTTCCCAGCCTTGGTGCATAAGGAAAGAGTACAAGAAATAGTGTAAGTATAAAACAATCCTTTCTTCATAGGCTCTCCAGGGTTCTTGTAGTTGGCAATTCAAGGACTTTGAGCTGCAAGTTATACCTGCAATTAAACTACAGGTGAACTTAACCATTTTGAATTTCTGATCTTAATTTAAGCTAATGTGTAATCTTGATTCCTGCAGCATTTGAAAATGAAATTCACAACTGTATGATGGATTTTGAGGGAGTGCAGAAAGTACTTAAAAACTTCTGATTCAACTAATGTGCCTTACGGTCTGAATATTGTGAAAAGCAGTTGATAACAATCCTATCATGACCAGTCTGCTATTAACGATAGTCTGTAATAAGATCACGATTTTACTAAGTTTTGGGTCCTATTTTTAATAATTTTTCTGTTTAGCACCATGTGAGACTTGAAATTGTACTGAACATTGCTTCTGTACTGCATTTATACTGACTTATGTTTTTCTTTTGTTTATGTTTTTCACAGTTGTGCCTTTTTTGCACAGCTGAGGGGTATGGTTTTCTTTAACCCTTCTGGTTTTTTCCTTACCATGTGGTGTTTTTCTGAGATGAGATGATCACCAAAAAAAAATACAAATAATTAACAACTAAACATAAATGGATAACTTCGCTTGATAGGTCATTGGGAGTTACCAATCTGCTTTCTGTAAATGCTAGTTTGTCTTTTAAGCACAACCATGAAGTAACAGTTGATTTTTCTACTACCAGTCCTGTGTGGTTCTGCACTACCTTGGTTTCCCTGGTAGCAGATGCCAAATAAAAGCTTGTGTGAGGACCATATAAATGCAATTTATAATCTGGGAAGATTTCTTTCTTCCTGTGTAGTCTCCGGAAAGTTTCTAAAAGTATCTGGTTCTGATAATGAAAGCCTTTCGCATAACTAGGTTTTACTTAACAACACCTGCCTTCAAGGTAAGGAGGAGGAGCTGAAACTTTTGGTGATTGAAGGGCCGTTTACAAAGAGGATGCATCTGATGTATCAAGAGCTATTTCCAGGACTTGCTATTTTCTGGTTTTCCTGGCTCCATGTTTTACACGTCTAAGAAAATTGTTAGCCAATCTTCAAGAGCAAATCTTTGTGGAATTTTAAAGATAATTCTAATGATACAGTAGGAAAGAAATTTGTTGGGTCTTCTGGATATAGCAACACAGGAGCTTATGTATATTAGTATTACTTGGTATATCACAGAAGTGACATACTGTTGAGGAAATGAGAGGTTTGCATTGGTTACTTGGTTGCCTTACATGGAAGCATATGCATAACTGTTATTTATTTATAGTTAGAAACCTATGCTTACTTTCTTAACCACATGTTCAGATGCAAGTAGTAGGTTTTCCTTGGTGATTTACCAGTTTGAAAATCTCATTTCCTGTAATACGAACCACTGCAAATGAGAGTGAATGGCTGTTCAGTAGTACAACCTTCAGACAAAAATTTGGACACCTGGAAGGTAGTTGACTTGTAATTGATTTTGTAGTGCTTTTTGCTCTCTGAGGCATTTTTAAGCTAGTTACCAGTTTGAACTCATTAATGTAGTCTTTTTCTCGTCATATTTTTTAAAATGAGTTGGAAGCTTTTCACTGAATTGTTACAATTTAAACATTACAGTGGATTATGCTTTATAGGCAGAAAGTAAAATTGACTGTCAGGTTGAACATGAAGAGTTATTTTTGCCTTTATCAACAATGAGATGATTAGCAACATAGACAAACTGTTTAAAACTGACATTGTTCTATCTATTTTAACTTTTTAATCTTCAGCTGGTTTATGATTCATTAGAACTAAATAAAGGAATTGCATGCAAAAATACCTCATTTTTATTGTGCCAAGAACCAGGCCTCTGATCTCATTTTGTAATAGTAAGCTATTACTGAGACTATTAGAATTAAAAAAAATATACATGCTTGCAAGAACGGGTTGAAAATGTGTTCTAGTTTCTGCATACAGTTAGAACCAGCTTTGTGGGAGAGTGTCTGTTAACAGGCAGAGGGTTGGAGTTCCTGTAATAATCTGTACTATCAAAGTTAGGAATACAAAAACTGCAGTTTGATCCTGCTGAAAAGGCCAAATGATAACAAAAGTGAAATATGACAAAACCCCCTGCTAAGATCTTCCCAGTGAATGAAAGTCTGGAGGTGGGACAAGCTGCTGTAGGAATCGTACGTCTTGCTTATAATAGTTACAATTATAGTGTTACGTGTTCCAGTGTCATGTAGTGAGTATGTTATTCTGCTTCCAGGATTTCAGTGGTATGATTGTTATTTGCCTTTTTTGGATCATGTAGGGACTTCTGAGAGCATTCATTGTTCCTGGAGATGATTCTCTTTGTTCACTATTTCTAATCTAAGGAAGAGTATTGTTTTCTGCAAGTGATTTTCTCTTTTAGGTGTTGCTCTTAAGCATGCATATTTTATTGCCATTTAAATGAAGTATGCTACAAGTAGTAACCCGAAAATTTATTTTGCAACTAGTTGACATTCATGAGAATTTTTATCAGGCAACCCTCCAGATAGTCTTTTTAGGAACGAGTAAGTGCATTGTTACATGTGAAAATAGATACAATATTTGTTTCTTATCACCAGTATGCTGTCATACTATTTCTTAGCTTCTTCCATTTGTACTCAAAATTGCCAATTAGTGTTTTTAATAACTGGCTAGAACAAAACTTGTATAACACTTCCAGTGATTTGAAACTGTCAAATAGCTTGCATGACTGTTGATTAGAACAACTGTTACTCACCAGAGGGAGTTTCCGTGCAACTTCTATGAAAACAGAGGAAAGACAAAAAGTAATCTGTTTTCCACATTAAGGAGTAGCCCTTCTATTGCCATTACCATTACATATCATTTTTCTGTCGCTGTAGTCTTTAAAAATACTTCGAGTCAAAAATATGTGTAAGTGCAGAAGGAAGGTAAGTTTCCTTCAGGTAAAAACACAGGTTAGGGAAAACAAATGCCTTTGAAGAATGTTAGTCAGCTACCAGTAGTGTTTCCACTGACTTTTTCCGCATGGGGCAGAAGTTGTGTTTACTATTCTGCAGAGAGCAACAAGGTACTAAAGTTGTAATACTGCTAGGTAACCTTGTGCTTTGAGACCCAATCAGGTGAGTTTTACTTCTGTCATTCAGTGTAGCAAGGGGCAAAATAGTTCTTTTTGCTTAAGTAAAGTAGTTTTAGAAACTGCTATTGGGAAACTGACCTTACGAAGCACATCAAAAATGTTTCACTACATTTCAGTGTGGTTTTTTTTTCCTATGTAGTGTAATGTGCTTTATACCCTAACTTCAATAAGGTGCATTAAACTATTAAATATATTGCCATCTCGCTCTTGTCTGGAGTAGATATTTGAATTTGTATGTACTTGTTTAATATTATGTTTGTGTCTGTGTACAGAAAACATAGAAACAATGTGGGACCGAGCAAACCTATTTCTCAGCCACGAAGAAATATTGTAGGCTGCAGAATACAGCATGGATGGAAAGAAGGGAGTGGACCTGTAACACAATGGAAGGGCACAGTTCTAGATCAAGTTCCTGTAAATCCCTCTCTCTATCTTATAAAGTATGATGGATTTGACTGTGTGTATGGACTAGAACTACACAAAGATGAAAGAGTTTCAGCACTTGAAGTTCTTCCAGACAGAGTTGGTAAGTGTTTTGGTTTTTTCTCCTAAATCCGTATACATATAGGCTGACATTTAGTGTTAAATGTTTTCCGCTAATCTCTCCAGACTTCCCCCAAGATAACATCTGACCACTTAAATGTTACTAGTCAAATTCATTTATGTCACACAGCAGGTAATCTAAATGCATGCTTTATTTAAATTTTCTTGATTCTACAAAGATTTGATGATACCAGAGAGTGTAGTGCTGTCTTCTGTCTTTAGGCAGTATGCAGTACATTCTTAGTTTTTGTTTAAAGTCTTATCCCCAAGAACCATATGTAAAGTTAACATCGATATTTCTATTAAAATTTTAATTGTAAGACCTCTTGGCCATGTTGTCTGTTGTGTGCACCTGACAGTAATGTCACATTTTTCCTCATGAACTTTGCCTAAGTACTTTTAAGGCGGGGGGAGGGGGGTGGTGGTGTGTGTGAAAGGCATTTTCTAAGTGAAATAATTTGATTAGTAACAAGGCTTTTTGATTTTCAGAATTACCACTGATTTGTTAAACTGTAGGTTTTTCAAACTGCGAAGTTCAAGTTACCCAAGTAATTAGAGTAAGCTGTTCCATCTTACTGCAATTAGTAGCAGTCTCTAGAGTGGTGTTAGGGGGAACCAAACCCTGAAGTTTCATCAATAACTTCATAGAACTGTTCAGTAATTGGCCTCTCTTCCTCTTCTCCCTTGTCTGCCTCTCTCCCTTCAGTGTCTAAGTAAATAAAATACAGAGTCTTCACTGCTGTGACCTTTACTGATCTCCCTTTAGCTTGCGTTATGTTTGTTCAATTGTAGGGAGTACAATGACATACTGTTATTTTAATATTCTAAAGTTCTGCAGTTATTCAGTAGTAAACTCTCTGGAATGGACAGTGTTTCTTTTGTGTGTGAATTGACTAACTTCCAATCAAATTTGTTTATGAATCAGCGTAAAGATTATTTTTCACAGAGACATACATGCTTTGGAATGAACTTACGAAATGCTGTCATTTCAGCTTCATCTCGAATTAGTGATGCCCACCTGGCAGACACAATGATTGGTAAAGCTGTGGAACACATGTTTGAGACAGAAGATGGCTCAAAAGATGAATGGAGGGGGATGGTTTTGGCTCGAGCTCCTATTATGAACACATGGTTTTATATTACCTATGAGAAAGATCCCGTCTTGTACATGTACCAACTCTTAGATGATTATAAAGAAGGTGATCTTCGCATTATGCCTGATTCAAGTAAGTAGGACAGTTACTGTTTTCTTCTGGAAAGTGGCAGCTTTTTATATTAATGTTTGATTGTGGTTTATTTATGGACAGGAGAGCTGACAAACAAAGATCTTGTTTATTACTGCCTTCAATTTATTTTTTTTTAACTAACACAATTAACAGGTTATAGCACAACAAAAACATCTGTGTTAACTGCTGAAATATTTTACTTTATCAGCCATGACATATGCAGGAAAAGCATTTGCTATAATTACTCTTCATTCTGCTGAAAATATGTACATACTACTGTGGAAGAGTTTATGCTTGGATTTTTTTAATGGAAACTGACAAACCAGAAGTTTTCCACGGTTGTTTTCTCATGGAAGTATCACAGCTCATTGAGATGGCTTTTGATTTGTGTTTCTGAAGCAGGTCCTGTGGGAATAATACTTGGGGGCCTACTAGTGTAGTCAGATTAATGTCATTGGGGTAGGTGTCTTCAGTTTGAAAAACGTCTGAGTAGTTTTGTGGGGGAAAGAAGTACTAATCTTTCGAAAATTTGTTTTCTCATATATGTTGCAACACACTAGCAAGAAAAATTATGAAGAAAAATTAGATTAGATGGGATATTTTTTCCCTCCCTTCTTGAAGTGAAAGTCACTGGGCCTTCTCTTATTAATACAGAAGGATTTTCACAGAAACAGTATTGTTCAAGAGATTTGGATAGCCAGTACAAAAAAATCGGAAAAAAGCTTGTAAAGAATACTTCGTCTTTATTTCTCCCATGGACCTAAAACACGTTTTCCAACAGAGGAAATCTGGGCTTTAAAGACAAATAATACATTGGATAACTAGTGGTTGACTGCTTAGTACTTTACATAAGTATTAGTTACAATTAATTTGTTGAGTTTGAGACTGTATTCCTTCAGATCTAGCTCTGATAACAGTCTGCTGGCTAAATAAATTAGTGGCACTTACTTGCATATTGTCTGTCATAATCATCTGTCTGTGTTTAGGTATTTTTCCCTCGCTCTAACAAAAAGCAATGTATTTGCTGCTTGCAAAGAGTGAGCCACAAATGTTAATGGACAAAGTTACCTTCCTCTTCCTAAAGAAATAAAGCAAATTCTTTCAGACTTAAACCTTCAAATAACTTGTTCTTTGTCTTAACTATTAAAAAGGACTTGGAATGTATTTTAAGTCTGCTTTTCTTTCTTCCACCTTTGGGGATAGGTGTAAGGAAAGAGCTACTATGCTTTCCATTTAAGAACTAATTGCTTTTCATGCACTTTTTCCTCTGTGCTCCCCGTGAGACTATCTACTACTTACCTGTTTCCAAAACACTTCTAAGTATTTGCCTTCCCTGCCTTCCCTGAATCTGAATGCTTTCCAGATCTTTTGAATTGTGTCTTTGCATCAATGATTGGATGTTAATGATTGGATGTATTTTTCAAACCAAATTTTGTCATACCTGGAAGTATGCCTGTAAATTTTGTGGAACTTGCCATAGTATTATAACTAAAATTTCTAGGAAACTCTCTTCTAAAAGACAGGCTTTACATATGTGAGCAGACCAAATTTAAATGACTCCTTTTACGGTTTTTTTGGTGAGTGGGAAAATGTATTGCTGGATCTGATACTAAAACTTTGTCAGCCGTAAATAATTCCTTCAAATGAAAATATAAGAGTTTAACTTGTGTCTTTGCCAAGGAAGACTCTTTACATAAAACTGATATTAAGAGGATAATAACTGTGTATGACAGTGCATTTATAGAGGAACTGAAACAAAAAGTGAAAGAGAAACTTCTTAAGTGTGTGAAAGAATCTTAAGTGTAAGTACAAGCCAATCTATTCATTCCTTGTTGTTTTAGTTTTTTTCTCCTTTGGGAGTTCTTTCACAACTCACAGAACTGAAAAGAAAATGGGTGAAATCTGCAAGGGATTCTTAACACAAACTTGGAACAAAAACATTAATTTAAAGGTTTAGGATTTCCAGAATAAAAGCCACATCAGGTGTGACTGTTACTAAGAAAATTCCTCACTGGAATACAAAACACAAGTTTATCTAAACTAATCAAAAAGAAGACAAGCTGAGAAAAGTGGTTTGCTTAGCTTTCAGTTCTCCAGCACAGTGCTTTTTACCTTTTATCACATTTGTTCTGTGGCTTGTAACCAACCCCTTTACAACTGGCATGTTAAAAATCATGCCTTTTTTTACTGCAGTTTCGTATAGGCTTCATGTAAAAAACAAGGATATTTCTGGGTAGGTCTTGCTGGATAAGCAAATAATATGGTTAAACTTTACCAATATGGAGCTTTATTGCAATATGGAGTCAAAAGCGCTTTTTTTAATAAGGAGTTGACACTTAGTATCATCTTAGATATTTTTGTTGCAGTGGCATTCACGCCCTGAAACTAAGAGTAGTGTATGTGAAAGAGGGAAGTTTAGTTTGGCTGCCTTTCTGCTGAGGACACCCAGTGCCTTTTTCTGCTAATGTCTTAAATTCAATTATCCACAGACGTTTCCTATAACTTGTGCATAAACCTTCATGTCAAAAGATTTACTTCTCTTACCAAGGTGCTCTTTTTGTCTTAATAAAACTGAGGACAGTATTACTTGAAAATTTTTCTGCAACTGTACTTTCTAGAAGCATAGCAATTGTTAGGTACTTGTCTGAGCAAAACTAATTTTCTACATACTCTGTATGTTTTCTATGAATTTTAAAGAATGCAGTTGGCTTTAAAGACTCTGCAGTTGTCTTCCATATTGAAAATTTCCATTAATGTCTACCGAAGTACACTGTTGTTTGTGTTACAGATGATTCACCTCCTGCAGAAAGGGAACCAGGTGAAGTTGTGGACAGCCTGGTAGGCAAACAAGTGGAATATGCCAAAGAAGATGGCTCAAAAAGGACTGGCATGGTCATTCATCAAGTTGAAGCCAAACCATCTGTCTATTTCATCAAGTTTGATGATGATTTCCATATTTATGTCTACGATTTGGTGAAGACATCCTAGACATCATCGTGAACTTTTGCCAAATTTGTGGAACTATTAAATGTAAAATTTGTAGACACAAAGACTTGACTGCTTTCCAGTTTAATGAAAGCTTAAATGTCCCTGCGAACCCACAATCTCTGCCAGCAAAACTGTTTTGTTCTGAATAATGTAAACAAACATGACACATTTTGTGTAAGAGAACTCCTTTTCTTGAAGGAAGTTGATATATTTGGGCAGGAGGGAGTTAAAAGCAAAGAACAGCTGCAAATTCAAGCTGTGTAAAGTTGATCTAGTATTGTAATCCTTAATCTAAATTTTTTCATAGATTTTAACTTTTTCTTCAACCTTGCACTCACTTGTTCAACTGCCACATGCAAGTGTAGTTTGATATTTTGATATGCCTTCTTTTGTAACATTAAATTTAATTTCTCGGCTACTGGCAGTCCTTGTTTTCAGGGTTGGGACAGAGGTGACTTTTCTGAAAGGTTTAAACAGTTCGTACAGCATTGAGGAGTGCCTGACCCAAGTAACATCAGTCTGCTGTGTTTCTACACTTTATTCCAAATTAGCTTTTTTAAGAACTTGGCAGTACATGGAAATGCTTGTGCATTTTTACTAGTCACAGGGCAGTAGGATATCAAGTGTTTGACTTATGCACCTTTCAGTGAAAAGGCTTTAAACTAAACTATAAAAATATATTTAATCTGTATAACCAGTTAATTAGAAAATGCAGGTTAATGGCCCATATTTACAAGTTGTAGGAACCAGTAAAATACATGCAACAAGGCTGCCCTCAGTCCTCAGTGTTGTATTTCTTTCTTTCTTTGTTACACACATTTCTTAGCAAAACCCAAGTGCTTGGTGCCACAACTTCAACAGTAATATGCTACTTCAGAAGACTTTTAGACTACGCATTGGCAATCAGTAGTCTCTCATTTAATATCAAAACCTAGCAACCTGAATGTTTATGTGTGGACTTAGAAGGCTAACAGTAGTTAATACTTTACATGGTAAATACAATCTCATGCCAGGGGGGTGGGAAGGGGTGTCCTTTTACATTGATACTTAGTTTAGAGAAGGAGAAGCATCTGTTGCCTTCTGCTCAGTCTGTTGCATTCCGTTGGTTCGTTGGTTAGTTTTCTTTTTAACCGTTTTGGTTCAAGAAGGCATCTTCCCGATTTATTCTTTTACTGGCTTTTCCACATAAGGAGTGTCCGGACAAATCTACAGCTTAAACCTGTTGTTGCCTTTTGTGGTGTACATTGTACTTGCTTTGAGGTATGCTGTTAACATGAATTTCATTCTATGAACACTAGAGTTCTGCATGCAAGTGGTGTACTCTCTAATGGAAGCTATAGGCAGTCTCAGTGGTTCAGTCATCTGCATCGGATTGTGGATGTAAATAGCAGCCCACAACAGCAAAATCCTTTCACGGTTTTAATCTTGCAAGATAGCTGTAAATGAAAATTAGAGTTTTTTAAGTGTGGCAGCTTTTTAAAGTATCAGAATTGCAACAACAATCAGCACAGCAGCAAAATTGTCATGTTAAATTAAGGCAGAGCTCTGCAAGTTTCACAGAACTGCTTCAGAGAAATACAATACATGATGGCAGTCAACACTGTTGATGGAAGGAACAAATACTCTGATATCCAACCGTATGCCATTAGTGGAAGGATGCAGGAGAGGTGCTGTTAATCAGAGATCAGAGGTCCGGATGACCTCTATTGTGGGTATTCTTGATATTGAAGACTCAGTGGTTTAAGCCCCTTTCTGTCAATTTTTTTGCCTGATTTCATATTTTAGCCTTAAGGCTTGTGCCTCATTATGCTGTTGAATGGTAATAAATACTCTCCGTATAAATATGATACCTTAATTCTTTGTCCACTGCTACTATATTGTATTATGTCCAGTATTTCATCATGGGCAACCAAAGGCAGGCTATTGTCTTTCAGTGAATAGCTTCTCAATGCAGTTCTTGAACACTAAGTACCCAAGTCGTAAATGTTCCTTGTGTTTTGAACAAAGTGAGCAGATTTGCAACACAGTGTTTTCATCCTGCAGATCTGTTATGTGTTTTCTATTGACTCTTAAGAGTCCTGCATGTAAATCTCAAAGCTGAGCCTGGCTCCATGAGCCCAAGTTGATATTTGTGGCACAAGAATGAGTGAGTGTATTGATTATACACAAGATACATGAATACCCTAGTACACTGAACTTTGGGCTATATATCTGAGAAATACAAGGTTTGTTTTGAAATATCTTGAGGTTTACGTCTACTGGAACGTTTTTAGCATTAGGCTTGCATTTGTGGGTTTTCTGCAAGCCTCTTGAATACACCACGTATTCTGCCAATTAGAGTATAATCGATAAACTGTAAATTTTACGGTTGTTTTTAGATGTCCCCGTTGTCTGTTGTGTGGGTATTTCTTTTCTTTTTTTTTTTTTTTTTTTTTTTTTTTGGTTTTTTGGGTTTTTTGGGTTTTTTTGATAGCTTAAACCACCTTTTTGAGGCTTGAGACTAATTCCACTCCCTGCCCATCTGCTTTGGGCTTTGTTTTAGGCTCATGTTTCAGATCTGCATGCAGTGCTTGCGTTACCCTGGTAACTAAATGTTGGTTCCTTGTTATAGGGGTTCAACATTAATTTCCAAAATCACATAGGGCTTGTGATGGCACAAGCCATGGATCTTTGTATAAAAGTTACTCGCCTTTCACATTTACCTGCTGTAGTATTGTTGTATATTGTGTGTGTGCGTGTGTGTGATGTCAGGCTGCCATGTAAAACTTTTTAAAAGGAAAAAAAAACAACTTAAATGCAGACCATCCTTTTTTGCATGCTTAGAGGGTTAGAACATTCAGTGTAACAAACTAAAGTTGCATGTTAAAATGTTTAGGTTTTTGTTTTGTTCTGTTTTTATTTTGTGTTCAGTTTTTTGTGAATTTGCTTATTGTGCTGTTTTAATGGTTGTTAGTAGGATTAAATGCACCGGTGAGACGAGCATAGTGCCAACGGAAGGTAATTTTCCAGTTGTATGTGTCATACAGCATTTGAAGGGACCATGTATTCTGTTAAAACAAAAATAAAATCACAGTTGATAAGCAAAACCTACATTTTTCTTCTTTCTTTTGAGTGCCAAACCCTAAACTATGTTAGAGTAGACTATGGGCAAAACCCTTTTTATTGCAACAGGTAGAAGCCTTTCTTAAGTGAATTATTTAAAAATGGAGGCTTTATCTTCAGGTAGAATTGACTAGTTGCTTCAGGGAAAAGAATTATGATAAAAACAGTTTCTGGTTCCTTGAAAATGCTGTGCTTTTTGTATTTTACATCATTAGTGCAATTTGGATGGTTCTTGGTATGTGTATAGTTCAAAGGTCTTCGTGTTCACATTTTAAAATTAGGTAATGACTTCATCTTTAGAGCTTGGTTTCATTATTTTTATTTTATTTTGAACAATGTAGACAGTTCCCTGTTCTCTGCATTTAGAAGTATAAACACTTTAAATCTGTTACTTAATTCTGTAAGTAATTTTTATAATTATGATGTAACTCTATCCTTAAAACATTTAAAATAAACCCTTTATGTGCAACTTACGACTGTAAACTTTGTTCTCATGAGCAAAATGTAGTGATGTGATGTCAAATTGTGAAGAAGCGGTTTCTTCAGTTTTCTAATGAAAAGGGATTTATTATTTTGATGCTGAGCCATACATGCTGCTGTAATACTTGCCCTATGAAATGTTTGCTTGCGAAGCCAAATCTTTATCTTTTTTTCCATGTAAGTGTAGGTGCTGATAATATGGAACTTGGCTAAGGTAAAACATACTGCTTAAATTGTATTTTACCAAACACAGAAAAACTCCCAGTGCATTATGCAAGTCTGTGAAGGAGTCTCTATTTCCAGAGCACACAAAATATTTCAGCAGTGGGGAACAGCAGAAGTATTTGGCAGTGTTTAGGTGATGCATTTGTCTGCTTTGAATAAATGAAATTCAAAATTCAATTAAGCATATTCTACTGATGATAAAAAAGCAAAGTTGTTGCAAATGAGAAGTGATAAGCAGCAAAGATAACATCACCGTGCTGCAGATTTTGTCATGTAAGTTG
Organism: Chionis minor; assembly: GCA_013398295.1. NCBI lineage: Eukaryota > Metazoa > Chordata > Aves > Charadriiformes > Chionidae > Chionis > Chionis minor. Next base: position 479,724 of record VZSF01008968.1, on the reverse strand, counting down.
TTACAATTCATGCATGAAGACTTAATTCTCTTATGTTGTTAAACTACTGAGGCAGGCTTTCAATATTGAACAGATTTGCATTATTCCTACCTCTTTTCTGATAATAAAGAGGAACCTGTTATATGGATACCCCAAAATAAATTTTTTGGCACCAAGCTCAGTAGATGCATACTGAAGATCATGGAGCATGCCAGCGTGCAGTTGTGATGAATACCCAAGCCTCTTCAGTTCCCCTTAGTTCAGTGTCCTGTTTATTGTATCCTGCTGCCTGAGAGACTGGTCGCAGTGAAGATTTGTATTTGTGTGCATCTGCTGATTAGGGAGAATCTAAGACTTTGCTTTAGCAAGAGTATCATATCCGAGAAGCAGATGTTAATCTCTGTGAGCTGGGTACATTCAATTACAGTTAAAAATAGCTGCACTAACATTTTCTGACTAATGCCTGAACCTTTTCTGTATTACAGCTGATAAACCAACCTCAGTTTTGTGGCACCTTTTCTCTTCATAGATGAAGGACCCTTATAAAAACAAATCTATTACTGCAGTAATGGAATTGCCCCTGAAAGCTAGTTAATTATGAGCTCATTGACAGGCAGCTCAAATGTCAATGCTTGGAAGACCGTCATGTCCCACAGATTTAGAAGGGTGGGCGTAGGAGTTCTACCCAGAGCTACAGCTTTAATACTACTGCACTCTATTTTCACATTTGTCAGGTTCCTCCTTGTGCATTTGACCAGGTTATACCTTCAGAAAAAAGTATCTTCTCTCTCAGCTCAGTGAGTTACTTATTTTGAAATTAATATCTTTTTTTTTAAATTCATGCTGTAAGCAGTTGAGCCTTTGATGGCTTCTGTTTTTCAGAAAGGATAAGCTTTATTAAGGATATTTTGGAGGAGGTTGGGCTGCTGCAATTAGAGATCATCAGGTCTAAAAGGAGAAGTAAGAGTAGATCAAGGAAATTACAGGTATGTTCTTTCATCCTCAAGCATTGGATAATAAAAGATTTTCACTTTTTTTCACACCTGGAAGCATTTTTTTCAATCCAACTCTAGTTTCTTTTACAACAAATACCTGCCTTGGCATTTTACATTACTTAACATCTTCTCTCTGGCAATCTATACCTTACCGTCTTAATTCATTTCAGGATTGGCACTGGGAAAGTTGGCAGGCTACTAAGCATTTTTTTCAGACTCCGCTTTTCCCATGTTAATAGCTTACAGCCCTGTGAATTCCTTGATTTCTCTTCCAGATTCAGAGAGCAGAGCTGCACAAGCACCATATACAGCTGTGTGCACAACAGAAGGCAGCTGGGGTCTCGGCAGTGTAAGTAAGGTGGTGTCTACTTAACATTTTTCTACTCTACTTAGATGTTAATTACAGATTTCTGCACATAATTTTTCTGCAATCAGTTATGATTTAACTTCATATAACTTCACTTGTATACAATTTGTGTAAATGGTTTTGTAGCCTGATAGTTGGAAGACTTGTATGCTTTCACGCTGGTTCCACCCACCCCACTCCCATGCAATTAACCTTTAAATTTACTTGTATTCAATGGAGTCTGACTTTCACAAGTCTTTTTTGGACATTTTGGTGCATTTAGGTGTCAATTTGTTCCTCCAGACTCTGCACTAAAGACTGATCTGCTCAAAGCTATCTTTGGTAATGAACATGGACATCTGTACGTTTACTTCGATTTGAGCAAAATTCTTCTGTTACTTCTTAAAAATGTTCCACTCAGACCTGACATTTGAGGGGGATATCTTTGTTGATAAATTAAAATAAGCAACACAACTTTACAGGACTTCTAAATGCACATTCATGTTGATCAAAGTGATTTCATGTAAACAGCCACTATTATGGGAGGGGAGGGGGCTGGGGTTTTTTTTCTTAGATTTGTATGGAAGATTTCACAGTGAAAGGGCAGCTAGTCCTTTAAGTATGAGAAAGGAAAGGTAAGATCCTTAAACATTTCACTCAGCTGGATTTTGGGCTGATCATTTTTAGTCCTGCTGCAACAGGACTATAACTAACTAACTAGCAACACACGGTATATACTCACCATTGATCTGGACTGTAGGATGGCTTCTTAAATTATCCACAAAGACTTTTTACCACCAGAGTCGTGCGCTGGGAACACTGATCATCATGCTTTCCATATAAAAGTTCTAATTAATTTGGTTTTACAACACAGTTTTCTAACTCCTAGCCATTCTTAACTTAGAGAAGGAGATGTCTAACTTAAACTCTCACTAATTTAATGAATTAAAAAACAAATAACGTTTTAAGCTGTAAGAACAAAATAAATCAACTGTTAATAGCAGGAGCATTGGAGAAGTCTGTAATGATTCAAAGGTTATGCTCAAAAGTGTAAAAAATATAGCAAGTCTTACAAGTAACTTTTGGCTACATTACCACACATTTCATTATGGAAGGTTGAAACTGTGTCTTGCTGGGAATCCTCATTAATATCTGGCTTTGTTCTCATTCTCAGTTTTGTACCTTACAAGGATATTCATTCTGCCTGACATAAAATTGCCTTCTATTGTTAGTGAGGCTCAATGTATTGTCTACTTAGAAGCTGGCAGATAAAAAGAATAAAAAAGTGGAGTTACGGTGCAGGTTTCTGAAAAAGTGAGGTAGAAAAGCTAACTACTCTGATTCAGAATTTCTGATGGTAGGGAGGAAAAAAATGGTCCCAGTATCTGCTGATCATGAACTAACAGCTCATTCCAAAAGAGTGAAAGTAAGAGTAACGAAAAGGATGCTCGTAATAAACACTGTATTTTATTAAGGAGAAAATATTAATTATTGCAAATGATGGGCAAGACTTTCTAATGCTGTAAATCCAGACAACGTTATCCTGGTCATTATTAACTTGACCTTACAAGGCTAGCAGTGTACACGGGAGAAGATCTGTAGCATTTTGACTTCCAAAGGTTGTTTAATACCTGGAAATTTTCATGTTTAAAATATAATTAAATTATGCAGGCAAACAGCCCAAATTAACATATGTGGTCCAAATACTGAATTTTCAGTTCAACAAATAATGCTCTCACAGATTACAGAATTACAAGTATCTAAAATTACTACCACTTATTACTAACCAATCATACTCTGACAGATAATCTGAAAGTGTGAAAAGGGAGATCGGAACGGCTTTCGACTTTTCTAGAACGCATCGTGTGTGGAAGGCAGGAAATGCTTGAAGAGTGCTCGAAATCTCACTGCAGAAAACCTGTGATGGGTCATATCGCTAAAAAACATTTCTTCTTCATGCTTTGTGCTTAGATGCTCCTCTGTGGAGTAAAAACCTTTTTTGCACTCAGCATGGGTTCTATATTGCAAAGGCAAGTAACGCTGATGACTTCGTCCACTTGAGTGAATAAATAACAAAGTATGCATTGTGGTACTGAAGACAGAAATTTGAATTCTGTATAGATACTGCTTTTCTGTAAACTATCTGATTGTATCACTGGCAAGCATCTTAGAATTAACTAATGCGATTTCAAGATTTGATTTGATTTGTGTTGTTTTTCTTACTGGGTTTAGTCATTAATCTTGAATGGTTAGTTGGCAGGGTAAAGGTGCAGAACAACCACGAGAGAAAATGGTGGTGTGAAGTCACCCAGCCAACTGACTGAAATCCTGAACTGCCCTTTAGGAAGGTAGTGAGACAGCAGGCTCCCGCAAGGCACAGCTCCAACTGAACCCGCTTTTTACTAGGCTCTCTACCATAGAGCTGTAAGGACCTAAATACTTATTTCTGAAGCAGTAATCCTTTAATCACTGGGCCAGATTAAGGTTGGTTCTGTCTCACATTGTCGTGCTCTCTTTCAAGGTGATTAACAACAGGTAAGGAAGGGTCTGTCTCGATGCTCTGGTACTGGGGGCGTCTTGTCCCATTCTAAGCTTGTCACTTGTTTTCAAGGTCCAAGTCCATCTCACAGGAAGAATTTGTGCCACAGCCAATCAGAGATGCAGAATATGATGTGCTTTCACTATGAGGATCAAAGACATGTTTTGAGACTTTTTTAAAACTTAAGTCCCTATCTATGCAGACAACAGATCTGCCCTTCTAGCAGCAAATGACCTGTAGAGCTTTTGGGCCCTTCCATCCTGGTCCTGACTTTCTGCCTCTTCGCCATGTTCCATTTGCAGTAATGTGTTCCTATGGGCCCAGAACCGTCCCTGGAGAAGCTGATTTTCAGACTTGTCAGCCTTCTGATTTCTTGAATACGCAGAAGATAAAGATGAGTTTAGATAGTTCTTCCTCTGAATTGTTGCAGCCTTAGAACAAGTTTGGGGATGAAGCTATTCTTGGGATGCAAGAATTTGAAATAGCTGTATTGGGTGTCCATGGCAAGGTGTTGGCAGCAAGGGAGGCTGTACGGGTGGCCTCTGTGAGAACAGGCCAGCAGCTGTTCTCACATGTTGGACATAGCCAGCCCCAATGGACCCCCACAGGACACAGCTGAGCCCATCAGCCAAGCTGGTGTGATCTCTGGAAAGCAAATTAAAGAAAGGCTTCCTGGCAGGAGCTGTGGCCTGTGGAAGGCAGCCCATGCTGGAGCATGTTCTCTGGCAGGAACAGTAGCCCACAGGGCACCCACACTGGAGCAGTCTGTTCTGGAAGGACTGCAGCCCATGGAAAGGATCCACGCTGGAGCAGTTCCTGAAGACTGTCTCCCACAGGAGAGACCCCACACTGGAGCAGGGGAAAAGATTTTCTTATGCAAATGAGCATGCTAGACAGAAAATTCTCTCTGGAGACTATCCACAAACCCCTGAGACACGTGGCTGCAGTGGGGTCAGCGTGCTCTGTCAAAACTCCCATTAGGAGCTCTTACTAGCTGCTGCAACATAGCCGCATTGGCAGCTTGCTTATTTGCAGAAAAGTACTCTAGCTTTCAGCCCTGTAGCACGTCAGCTTGCCTTTTTTTTCCCCAGCACCTGTTCCTTTATTTGGTAGTGAAGAAAGGCACACAGTGGGAAACTGCTCAAAGTTTCTGTGTTGGTCTTGCACATTATGAATCTGTACTGAACGTAATAATGTGCTGAAACCATAGGTCATTTCAAGTATCCCTTTTAAAGATGAAGCTGGAAAAAATGTTACTAGGCTGAAATGATGTCATTATACATTACAAACTTTTCAGTAATGTCATCTCTTCTATAAATAAGAATATAATCCTTTGTCCTGGTTTGAGATAAAATGGAACCAACATTCTTTTCAGTAATTTTATTTTTCAGTTAAGTCTCTCCTAACTAACTGCAATTTCTGAAATCAATGGCATATTCTTCAGACATTGTCTGCCACCAGAATGATAAGGCCTGATGAATACAGTGAATACGAAAGAATGCTATGCAGTGAGGCTCTTACTTACACTTATTGCTATAACAACCAAGGCCAGACAACTTTGTTATTTGCCCCGTTGGAGGGTTAGAAGTGGAAAAGCGTAGAGGGATCCCACCTGTGGGGGGCAAAGGACAGGACAGGTGACCCAAAACTGACCAAACAGTATATTCCATCCCATCTGCCTCATGCTCAGTATAAAAGCTGATGGACCAAAGGGTCAGCTCTCTTTCTTCAATGGCCAGTGTCCGAGGAGGACTGTGTTCATCTACCTTTGATCCCAGTTCCTGTGTTCCTGAATCTAGTTCCTGAGTTCAGCTCCTGTCCATCGCGAAGTCCAGTCTGGGACTTTCCAAGTGTCTGCTGGTGACATGATCATCATTCTGGGAGCTCAATGCTGGGTTTGTATGTATTGTATATATTTCATTATTTTCATATTGATATTATCTTTTTATTATTAATATTTAATTAAAGTAGTTTTAGTTTTCAAATTGTCTTTCCTTTATTCTCTCACTCTTCTGAGAGTGGAGAGAAGTTGTGAGTGGGCATCTGTCATTCATTTAGTTGCCAGCCAAACCTAAACCACAAAATCTTTTTATTCTTTAAAAAGTAACTCTTTCAACTCATCAGGACTAATATTGTGAATGATTACCTGAAATCCTTGGATTAATTAAATAATTCAAAGTCAGTTTAGCTAGAATAGAGGCTGCTAGCAAGATTAGCAGGAGCAGATGCACAGTGTGATAGCACAAGAGGTAACGGGCACAAACTTGAATGTAGGAAGTTCCATCTGAACATGAACTTCTTTCCTTTGAGGGTGGCAGAGCACTGGAACAGGCTGCCCAGAGAGGTGGTGGAGTCTCCGATTCTGGAGACATTCAAAACCCACCTGGACACCATCCTGTGCAACCTGCTGTAGCTGAACCTGCTCTGGCGGGGAAGTTGGGTTAGATGGTCTCCAGAGGTCCCTACCAACCCCTAACATTCTGTGGTTCTATCACCTCTCCATGTCTGAAGTCTCTTACTGAGTTCTGCAAGAAAAGGGTGGGTTTGTATAGCAGAGGTTGTTTACTTTTGTATGTGCCTATCAAATTACTTAAACAAAGCAACTAAAACTACCACCAGAAACTCTGGAGTCCCTCATTGTGACAGCCAGGCATCCTCCTTCTGTCAAAACCTCTGAGAATGAATAGGATTAGATGGTGGTTGCTAGTGACTGTAGAGGACTAAACTGGATTCTGCATGAAGACTCACTCAGCCTTACGCTTCTCGTAAGGCACATAAATGCAGGATCTAATGTTGGGTGATACTAACCCTGAAAGGGATGCTCCTGTCAGTGGTCTCATCACAAAAAAAAAAAAAAAAAGTCTACTTAATTACACTAAGCTGACAAAAGCCTAAAAAATTAAGAGGAAAGAGTGTCTGAACCCAAGTGAACTTGAGCAGAGTTTTATTTCAGTATATTTTCACTGCTGCAGACACAAATGTTGCTCATTGCCATGCTGCTCCTGCTGTATTAGATAACTCAGAATTGCTTCCCTGTTGTACCTATTTGGAAGTCAGAAATGCTACAGGACTGATATTTAGACCATCTACTGCTATTTGGCAATTTGATATTCACTAGCCAGGGTGAAGTTAGACACAAAGGATGGCTGAATCCGTTTTTTCGTGCTACAAGGAGAAATTTGTATACCTTTGCTACTTTCCAATGTTCAGCACTGCTATAACTTCAAACCTGGGGAACAATGCAAAGAATGTAACCCCAGTTGTTGCACTTTTTATAATAGGTTTCTCGCTTAGTTAGAATCTATCCATATGTTTGAGTGTTTCTTAATTAAAGGAAAAAATATTCCTTGGAATCTCTCAAATCCAACTAATTTATAAGTCTTGTAATGGCATTCTTTCCTCCTTGCTGTATGTGCTATTGTTTGTTTATGCTAAGAATGCATATTAAGCTGGGACCCAGGGGTATGTTCTAAATGTTAGTATAATTATTATCTATAATAATTACTACCTGTTTTTGTAACAATATGTTGCTTCAAAAAAAAAAGGGGGGATACTCCTTACCTAAACAGTATCTTCTGTAGTAAAATATTCTGGTTAATTGGTAGCTGTTACAGCTCTTACTCAGTCCTGACTTGATACTGCATCTCTTTGTGGTAAGAATGATATGCTACGTCCTGGTACCTCTTTCATCCAGGGAAAGCAAGATTCCCTTACAGCTGGCCTTTGATGTCTGCAGTATGTCATTAGGCACTAGACAGTTTGAATAATAGTAATAAAATTTAATTTAAAGAATCTATGTACTACTTATTAGATTAATTTTTCTACTTGGAAAAAAGATACTGTTATTTCTTTTGTGTTCAGATGTTACATACGGAAAGTAGATCAAAGAACAGTTATGAAGGAACATTCACAAAGTTTTGGTATTGCTGCTGACTAGGTGATAATGACCCATGTGTTTGGGTCCGCCGATCCAAGCTGAGGAAACCATGTACCAAATGTGGAAGCTCTAAGGAGTGTCACAACTCTCCAATAACTGTTTTAGTTGGCAGATTGTGCTCAGTAAAATTGGAAATTCTTTGGCTCAATGTGCTGGTCTCTTCACAGCTCATTGATTAATGTATAGGGTTGAGACTAAGAAACTTTCTTTTACTGTTTTTCACTGTGTACACTATGGAAAGTAATTTTACCTGTTTTCTCATCAATAACTCAGATTATGATAGGTCTCTCCTGTAAAGCATATTGGTATGTGCTGTAAAAGTAAATAGAAAACAACTGTTTCATCTAGTTGTATCAACAATTGCTATATATTCAACTCTCTAATCCTTTGGTATATTTCCTTTATTCTGTGTGTTTCTTCCCTTGATGCCTCCTTTGGAGCCTGATTTTCCAACTGGCTAGCATTTGCACACAACGGCATTCTGCAAGGTCAGTTTTGAATCTGACTTCTTCAGGGATTGCACTCCATATTGTTTTGCCCAACCAAAGTTTATCTTGATGAGGTCTGCTAGTTCTGTTTTTTAATTAGAGTACAATTAAGTACACTCTGTACTAGTTACTAAATTGAATACAGGCCAGACGAGTCCACATCCAAGTCACACTCTCCATTAAGTGAGTTTAGCCAGCTTTTGCCTTATGGCTTCACAGGATGTATATATGACTTGTCAACGCGAATTGTGTTATACAGGTATCCATTTCCTACTGACCGCTTCAGAGTTATAAGCAGATTGAAAACTTGCATTTAATACCTGTTCACTTAAAAATCCAGTAAAATATATTGCAATTTATAAGAGAATGCTTATGCAAATGCTTATTGGAGCAAATCCTTCACTGCTCAGAATGCTGCCAGCTATGGAAAAGGTGCATGCAGGAGAGAACAAAGGTTACGTTCATTAAAGACCTCACATGCTTTCAGAACCTTCTCCTAGTTTAACTTGTGTATAGCCTATTGCAACATCAGTTCTGCCACCAGAGGTGTATGGAATTGCACTGCCTTGAGATTATATCATATTATATCCTTGATCATAATATATATCATATTATGCAAGTTTGAATATTTTTTACTTCTGTTTTACTGTTTCTATGTCTCTTTCTCAGCATGACTTTATTGATGCAAGCTCTTAATATAATTTTTAAATTCTCATTTGCTTGTCAAAACCCAGATATGTAATTAACGTCAATGTTAATTGAACCAAAACACACAAGGGAAGTAGCATCACCTTTGCAACGTGAGCAGAAATTAACAAAGTCTTGCTTTTAGATTAAAAGACAGAACCATATTCTGGTACATTCAAATAATATGGTACATTCAACAATAGAAAGCTTGTTTTTTGGCAAAATCAGAAATGCCATGTTTTGTTGTGGGAAGTTTTTATCTCAATTATTTTGCCCTGGAGCCCCCCAGAGACTTCCACTGGCTGAGCATTGTTTACAAGCTTTCTGACAGTGTCATCTCAGAGCCAAAACACTCCCTTGATAAAGGACTACAGGTTCTGTATAAAAAGCTCCATTATTACCAGTCCAAGTGGAGACTAGGGAATGGAATAAACCCCAACAGTGTTAACATTCTGTAATGAGAATAGTCCTAGAAAACATCTGTAGCCAAAACAGGCTCTAGCCTCCTTGATATGAATCATAAAGTGAAACTTCTTGCATTGTTCCATGCTAGTGTCATAGAGAACTGCCTTTGTAGTCAAATCACGGGCAGATGCAAGACAAGACTTTCTGTGATATGCAGCATTTTCAGTGAATCTGCAATGTCCTGACAGAGATGATCACCTTAAGCTTCCCAAGGAAAGTATCTGGTTTCTCAAGCTTAGTAGCTATAGCTTAATAGCTTCAAGAACTTCAATGTGACTGTCATTGAGATTTATGCTGTGGATCACATCAGCCAATAGTTTATAATTTTCTTCGTAAGCTAGTAAGCTTCGAAGGCTAGTATAAGCCTTCTGAACAGACGGGGTGTGGCTCAAGCCATACAGTCTTCTGCGTACTTTTTAAACTTTTACCCTATTTTCCATTGTTTGTATGCTTAGGGAAGGGGGAAATGTACCAAAACGAAAACAAGTTACAGAAGGTAGTATGGTTATCTTCTTATGTACAAGATCACACTTTTTATCAGCTATGGGAATTACCAGAGCTAAAAAATGGCAGTTGCTTCGCATGCAGTCAGGCTTTCACCAAATTACACATACAGGAAGGAGCGAAGCACTGTACTAGCTACAGTCAAGTTTGGACCTTTCACAGGTCCTGTTGTCTTCTACTTTTGACATCAGGTGGAAGTCTGAAGCGGGGAACGGTGCAAAACAGCATTCAAAACTTGGAGAAATGTTTGGTGGGAGATGTGTGAGACTGGGAGAATTATGTCGTTTTAAATGTCACTTCTGCATTGGAAGCAGATTCTCGGATTTGAAAAACAATGTTATGGTTTGAGAAACCCACAACAATTTATTGTCATTTAGACAGTTCTTCTTTCACCCCATAACCCCTCCCCACCCAGGAAGGGAAATTGGGGGGGAAAATCAAGGAAAACCAGGGGCTCAAATATAAACAGATTTGATATAATAAGACTAGATTATTAACTTTAATAACACTAAAGAAATAGTACTGATCCCAATACCAATATATACTGTACAAGGATTATATTCAGCCAGCTATATCAGTAGGAAGCTGTGCACTCCCACAGTGAACAGCAAATGTCAGACACTGCGAGTGCTGCGGCTTCGGGAGGAAGGGAAGGCCTTGCAGGTCCATCACCAGGGCAAGAAGTCCTCTGGATCGCCACCATCATGAGAGAGAGAACTTTGCAGCAAACTTTCTAGTTTATATTGAATGTGACGTTCATGTTACAAAATAATCCTGTTTGCCAGCTTGCGTCAAGTGCCCAGGTCTCGCTCCTCCTCATCTCTGCACCTGGCACGCTCAGAAATACGGAGACCTTAAAACCCACACGCCATAGCTGGCTAGGAAGTAAATACTTTCACAAATTCAGACACTAGAGTCTTCCAAAAGTACAGTTTTCCCAAGCATTAGAAGAGAAATTAGTCCTGTGTTCCTCAAACCAGAACAAACAACGTATCTCAACAGTCCACGAAAATGGAGAAATACTATATTTGAATAAAACTCACTTTCCAAACACCTAAGCAAGTCTTTTTTTTCCTCCCTGGTAAAATATCAGAATAGTAATTACAAATTAGTCAGATACCCTAGCACAGAAATAAAAAGGCCTGATTCATAAAGATTAATTTGCATATAAACAAAGCTTGTAGAAAATAATAATGGCTGAACTCATGCTTTTTTAAGGATGTGTGAGCTTTTGCACAAGAAGCAAGGAGTCTTTTAATTAGCAGTATATCTGCATAATAAAAAGGCCTAAGAGAAAGGGCAGGTGAATGCATCTCACAAATCAAGCTGATCCTACAACCAGGTGATTACTTTTGATGAAGCCTACTGAGAAAGAAAACATTGGTGTGTTACTTCCGTGGTGCTGCTTAGGGCTTTCTCTCACACGGTCAAAGTTTTAAAATGATACCTTGCTTCTTTCACTCAGCGTGGAAAGCGGCAATAGATAACCAAAAATTTGGGGTCAAGTCAATGGAAGAAAAAAAATGTTTCAAGATCTCAAAAGGCATGTGTGTGTGAGGAGACCTATTTATGTTTATTCCTATACAAAGTTAAATATGAATTTTTGACTTCAAGTATTGCAGTTCTTACAGTGCATGCTATATGGTCAGCAGGTGGTCAGATATAGAAATTAAACTTAATTTCATTATGACCTTAGTTGCAATTTACCTAACTAAGCACTCATCATGATTAACATTAGTTACAGTCTAGTGTTCAGTTTGTGAATAATGCATCATCTACACTTGTCACAACTGTCTTTTCCAAAAGTAAAATTGACAGATTTTGGGGGGACACAGCTTGAAAAAGAACCAACCAAGTAGTACAGGCCTAGAATGCATTTAGACACACAGTTTCACAATGTGAAATATTTTCTTTGGCAGCTCCATGATTAGACACTTGAAGTATCCAGTACAAATACTAGAATTTGTTTCAGCGGACATTGATAATTTTTTGAGATAAATTCTCTTTTGTTTGGGCATCGTGCAATTAATAAAAATGAGACAATGCAGGAGGTGTGGTTATCACCCTATCATGACCTCTTAATTAAACTTTAAGTCTCCTGCAGCCAAATCGTTTTTCATTTCCTTCTTGCAGGTTGCTTTAGGGAGAAAAAAAGATGGCGTATTTGTAAGACGATGCTCTTTTTACTAATTTCTAACTCCGTATCAGCTGGAGAAAAAAGCTGGGGAGGGGTGTTATGTGTTACGGTTATTAAGTTATTAAACTGCTTATGCTTATTAAGAGCTCGGCGTGGCCAGCCAGCTCCGGCTACTCGCCCTCCCCGGACGGCGACGCGGGCCTCACGGGGACAGGAGGACGAACACCCCCGCCTGCCTCCGGCGGGGCACGAGAGCGCCCGCCCCGCGAGCGCCCGCCCCCCAGCTCCCGCCGCCGGCCCCTGGCGCCGTTACCCGCAGCCGTNTGCGGCGCGGCGCGTGCCTTGGGCGCGCCGGGCGGTGCGGGCCGGGTGGCGCGGCCGCGGCGGGGGGACAGAAGGAAGGAGGGTCCCCGCGTGGAGGGACCGCCCGGCCTCGCAGCCCGCGGGGCGGGCGCAGGCATGGTGGATGTGTTCAGCGGGCGGGTCCTGGTCAGCAAGGACGGGCGCAGCGTGGACCCCGAGGAGGCCCTGCAGAACAAG